>CM040832.1:1451767-1476518 GCA_022828995.1 Vimba vimba | reverse complement strand
AGCTGTGCATTTAATGCACGACGTGGAGGTGAGTTTAGTTTACTTGTTTAATTAAAAGGCATCAGAATACATGAAATGGCATTAGTAACATTTTTCTGGGGGAGGACCCACCCACTTTTTTTTTGCTTCCGACGCCCATGGCTATAGCTGGGGCATTTAGAAAGTAGGCATAGCCAAGTCCACCCAGAAGCCTATAATTCCTAAACGGAAACTCGAAACTTCACGAAGATGGGTAAGAGCATGTGACGGGATTCTGAACAAGCATGCAAACTTTTTTGGGGATCGGCCCATAGTTGGAGCTTTAACTGTTAAAAAGCTTTAAAACCACATTTTCCTCTGTAAATTGCCTGTATTGGCTGTAAATTGTCTATTCCCTCAATGATGTGGGTGGTTACTGGCTAGTTAAAGAAAACATAATACCTTTTTATGCTTGTGCTTAAAGGCCTTAAAACACCTGAACCCCGATAATTGCTGCTGAAAATGGTGAAGACAACAAATGAATCAAGTAAATATGAAAATTCTAATAGCAAATAGGTTTAAACAAAAATAAAATCTGTCTTAATCAATAGTTTGTAATAAATCCAAAGTATTGTCTCTAATAAGAAAGAAGGACCCAAAATAAATAAGATACTTGCATGATGAAAGGAGAGATAGAGGAAAAGAAGCAGAAGTGAAGAACAAAATAAGAGCAAAGACTGTATATGCAGGAAACTTGCATCCAACTAAACTTGTGGTTTGGTCTGAAAAGAAAAGGTCAAACAGACGTATCCATTATTTCATAGTTGGTGTAACGGCTAGGTCGGCGTGACCGGTCAAATGCTACGGTTGCAAAGATTTTGAAAGGTTTTGAAACCTTTAAGACCTTTAAGAGAATATCGCAGATCTTGTATTATCTCATGTCTGCAAAGATGGAAACAGACATATTTTGATACAAAGGTGCATCACGTAATCAATTCTGATGGGAAATCGATCTTACAGCACAGAAGAGGCACTAAAGACCTTAACATCTGGAAATAATCAAACATTTCAGAGCCAATCGTAGAAAATATATGAACTATTGGTAACACTTTACAATAAGGATCATTAGTTAATATACTAACTAATATGAACTAATAATGAGCAATACATTTGTTACAGTATTTATTAATCTTTGTTAATGTTAGTTAATAAAAATACAGATGTTCATAGTTTGTTCATGTTCGTTCACAGTGGATTAACTTATGTTAACAAATATAACCTATGTTTTTAATAACGTATAAGTAAATGTTGAAATGAATATTAGCTAAGATTAATAAATGCTGAAGAAGTATTGTTCATTCTTAGCTCATGTTAACTAAGGTAGTTAACTAATGAACTTTATTACCAAATTATTAAATAAATCAATAACATGTAAAATAATAATAATGCAAAATAAAGAATATAACGATTAATAATGATGTTAAAATGAATACATAGCTATCAATGACTAGAGTTCATAAAGAAGAGATTAATAAGATTCAAATCAGAAATAAATAAAATACATTCATCAAAAGAATAAATCGAATTTTGCATACACCACTCCCTTTGAAAGAGGAACTTTAACTTTAACTTCATGGTGTTGGTGCTGTGGGAACCCAATGCCCACTGCACCATACTGAACAAATGCCTGCTAACTTTTAATTACTTAACCAGCATTAGTGACCTAGGGCAGAGCGAAGGAGATCTCAACTGCCCGCTCTTACTTAAGGAAAAATAGCGAAAAGTACTTTCGGGAAATCTGGCGTGAGAGCACCGAGACTGAAGGGGCCAGAGGGAAAGAAGGCCTTTCATCACTGAACCCCTAGGGAAGCGCTCTACCTGACAATCAGGTCTCTTGAGCCGATGCAGTCCCAGATAACAACAGTGTCGGCCCAGATCCGGTCCACATATGGTACATGTGGATTATACAGGCACCAGATGTGGACCGGATCTGGGCCGACACTATGTTGCTGTCTGGGGTCCTGTCAGGCTACTACCTCAGATATACACCGGAGGGGCTTCTGAGAGAGAGGGGTTACTCTCTACCACGTATCCCTCATCAGCTGATAGTTGCCCACCCCTACAGTTCCTGCAATGAACCCCAAAGTTCAACCTCCATAACTATTTTATCGGAGTGGGCGACTAGACGCTACTAGAGATCATGCCCATTCCTTCCAGCCCATTCCCTTGCCTTATCATAAGGGAAGTGCAATAATAAAGTTTCCAACTCCATGGGCCCTATTTTAACGATCGGAAACACAAGTATCAAGCGCAAAACGCAAGTAACTTTGTGGGCGGATCTCGGGCGCTGTTGCTATTATACCGGCGGGATAAATGACTCTTGCGCTCGACGCAAATTTAAAATGGGTTGGTCAATGGAGTAGTTTCATTATTCATAGGTGTGGTTTGGGCGTAACGTGAAATAAACAGAACGTCATCTCACATTCCCTTTAAGAGCAGGCGCGCTTGTTCCATGGCGGATTGCTATTATAACGGCGGATTTGCCAGGAGCGGTTCACAGCCGAGGAGACCGACGTTCCCGTCAGGGCCGTAAAACACAGAGAGTGACATTGGGGATGGAGAAACACACCCAAATTAGCTTCGGTTAAACAGGCGTATGATAATTTGGGTAAATGTGTAAGCTAGATTTATGCCTTATTTTTCACATCTTCATGGACACAACAATGATTTCCCTCGTGTGGTAATATTTTTCCTTGTAATAATGTATGATTTGCCCTTAAAATAGCCTCTGAATAACGCGCCACTGACTTTAGACTCGGTTTCTCCTGGTCTGTGGCGGAATTGTTTTCTGAAACTGCAAAAGAGCACCAGGGAACGTTTGCGCCGGAACACGCCTCCTCTTTTCGCTGAACTGCCCCCGGGAGCGCAAGTTCATTCCCTAATTTACCGGCGTGCGTCTGTGGAGGGAAAAGTCCGCTGTGCGTCGGGTGCAAAATAAGAATGATACACGCGTCGGTGTATAAAATCAATTGCGCTGGGTGCAGGATAGGGCCCTCTGTCTAGCTACATGAATGTGATTCCATAGGAAGTTTATCAGAATTTCCTCCGAACTCCCGGTACCGGCAAGGGCAACAGATGCGAACATGGGACGCAATTGGCAGTATTTCCCACCATCCTCATCTGTATTAGCCCATTTAAAATATAGAGGGAGCACATCAATACCACCCTTGAACTGCCAGTACTGGAGGAAGGTGAAGGCAAAGAGGGAGTGATATTCCCCACTCTCCTTTTCAGCCCAGCCTATTATATGGGAATACAGAGGGAACACATCGCTCCGTACCCCCCGTAGCAGAAAGGGCAACGGATGAGGAAGCGAGATGCATTCACCCCTATAAAAATATCGGAGGATACTGATACCATCTTCATATTTTGTATTGGAGAGGGCGACAGAAAAAGAGTGGGACGCGACAGGCGGCATTGCCCAGTCTCTTTCATCCAGCACTATATAGCCGTGTGATACAAGGCACACCAATATTATCTCCATCTGCTGCTATGAGGCATGAGATGAGTAAGTTGTTCATTTTCCATTCTACCTATTCTTGTACAGCCCAGCTGCTGACAGAGGAGACTTATCCATGCTGCTAACTCCATTACACACAGAGCATGACAGATAATGAAGAAGGACGCCATCTGAAAAAAACACACTTATAGTATCTCTATCATAAAAATGGAGAAGGCAACAGATTAGAAAAGTGGAGCACCGTTTTATGTACCTCAACCACTACCTACCCCATAAGTGTCGATTTCGGTGGGGATGGTGGGTACGCGTACCCACCAGATTTCGTCATGAGTCATTTTGTACCCACCACTTTTAACTTAACGTCCATGAGAACCGCAGGGAGTCAACCCACAGCCGCTCCGCAAACGCTTAATGTCCGATAACGTCCATAATAATTGGACTTTGGGTTAGATTTTTGACAGTTTTCAGTGGTTATGAGGAGCAATATGAGAGAGAAATTTGGGGATCATTGATCGTTGTTTAGGTACATTAAACCACGTTAAGCATTTTCCTTACAATAGGCTCTAATGAAGCAGAAACGCTTAATGCCAGATTACTTCCATAATAATTTGACTTTTGGTTCGATTTTTTGACCATTTCCAACATGATGACGTAATGCGTGGCGTGTCGCAGACCAGCACAAGACGAACAATTGTGCTTAAAAAGTATATACATTTGTATTTTTTTTAGAAAATGGCCGATCGTTTCGCTAGATAAGACCCTGTTCCTCAGCTGGGATCGTGCAGAGACTTTGAAACGGCATTGATTTGGACTTCAACATTCTGGTTGCCATTGAAGCCAATTGTGTGTAGAAAAATCCTAAAATGTTTTCCTCAAAATACTTAATTTATTTTCCACTGAAGAAAGAAAGACATGAACATCTTGGCTGGCATTGGAGTGAGGAAATTATCAGGAAATTTTCATTTTGAGGTGAACTAATCCTTTAAAGTTAGAGTAGGCAATTTTGAAAAGGCTAGCAAATGCAAGCTTTGAAAGCATTAGATCCCTCCTTCATTTTGGCACGCTCTCCAAAGCCACGCCTCCCTCAAAACACATGAACGCACACAACAGAGTCTGCAAAGCGTCACGAGAGACGGCATTAACCCTCTGGGGACCAAGCTGTTTTTGGGGTCCTTGAGATGTTCTGACATGCCTTGACATTTGTGCTTTTTTCAGTTAATTATAAACATGTTAATGGCAAAGGTGTAAATTCACTCTATATAGCACAAACAGGACTACCATAATATGCGAGCAACGTGTATGTAGATGTTTGTATTTTTAAGAGAATAATGTTTATGCGTGGTTATTGGAAAAAATTAAAATGAAAGTTGCTGAATTAAGAACACAAAACACATATTAAATATGTGTCCACAAGACTTTTGACTAATGGATGTTGTCCCTTTTAGTTCTAGCTTTAAAATGATGTAAAAATAGTCTTGCTTTATCGTTCACAAAAAAAAATACATTGATTTAAATGGTGTAAAACAGGTTTTGCTTGGAAAGGCAATATGCGAGGGGGAGGAGTAGTTTACACCTTAGATTAAGGTGTCCCACCCACTCTGCATAATGACTCTGCATAATTAGCCATTCATTCAGGTGTGACACTGACTGAGCCACAATACAAGGACAAAAGATGTATTTAGAAGACTTATATTGACCATTTAAGATTTCGCTTACATCTCTCTTGTAAATATGTTTTACTATTTTATTAAAAATGTTACAATTACAACAATAATTACAATTTCAACAATATTTCAACTGTACTCTTTCTTTATATATATATAGCCTATATATATAAAAAAAAAGATTATAGGCCTACATTTTATCATATGTATTCATTAGTTTGAATATAGCCAACATTGGAACATCTAACATCTTAGTCTATGAATTTATTTTTGACAAAAATAGTATTTTTTTGCAGTTTAATACGTTGATTATACAAATACATTTTATTTCAACATAACAATATTATTCCATTCGATTTTTACTCATCTCAGTAGGCTATAGCAAAGCAGTTTATTCTTTCACACACAGACGCGCGATTCATATTTAGGCTAAACAGTCTTTACAAATATGTCCCCTACATTCATCTCACAGAAAGGCGAGTCATATTATAGAAATGCGATTCATCTTTTTGCGGTTTGCATAGGCCTACACTAACGTTATTCCATAACGTTATTCCACACGTGAGAAAAGAAAACAGCCTACCTCACTCCTCAGCGGAATCTGCTCCTCATATCAGGAGATATTTCTCCTCATCAGCACTGTTCTGATGAATCTTTTCTCTATAAGGTAGGCTATATTATGCCTCACTCGATCGCGACGCGCTTTGTTTACAGCTGATGTGGGCGTTTCACACCCCTCAGATTTTGCGTTTGAATAGCACGCGCTCTCCGGGGAGTGGTCACATTACTGTGAATTAGCTCGTAATGAGCTCGACTGGAGTCGCTCTCTTTTTATACAGATTACAGAAGCTGAGAATATTTGTTTTTTATATAAATGACTTCATTTAACAGATGCGATCTCAAGCTTTATGCCCGTGGGTCTGTTTGCCTGTTTGACTGAATTTTCGCGGAGTTATAGATCATTTTCGAACGCGTTTCAAATGGGAGTTTACTGACAGAGAGAAGGGAGAAATCGCATCATGTTAATTTTTCTTTATTTGTCAAAAAGCAAAACACTTTATTTTTATTGTGAGTATACAGAAAAAAAATAGAAACTGAACAGGATCGATTGATGTATTACACGAAAATGAAAGATCAAAATTAACAGAGCATTTAGTGTTTATTTTCATTGCTAAAAAAAAAAAACGAGCAAAACGCGCCGGCGCGTTCTTGGTCCCCAGAGGGTTAAACTACCTCATGTCTCAAAGCACACAACATTACAATAATAATGAACATAAACAACTTAAAGAGCTCTGACATGTACCAACTGATTGCTGCAGATTCATTTCGTTCATTGTAATAGTGTTGCCATAGAATCGCATAAATCCGAGTCTGAGGACATGAACCGTTCGAGTAGATATATATCACTGATTCTTGAGAGTCGGGACAAAACATGTCCCACATAGAAAAGTCTAATTTATAGCAAAAATTAAGCAATTCATCATGATTGACATACTTACAAAGTTAAATCTAAAGGAATTCTATATACCTATCTGATTTTTAGAATAAACTTTTTTATCTTTTTGGGGAAAATTTGTTTAAATGTATGGTCTGTGGTTAGAAGGTCCATGTTATTGCACTTGTCCTCAGCAAGAGGTCACAATATTAACCATCCCAAAAAACTTAAAAAAAGCTCTACAATTGTGAAAACATATATATAAAATAGAAAATAAGGGGTATAAATATAAAAAACAATGCATGAAGTGAACATCAAACAATATTTTCCATAAAAATCTGCCTATTAAAGTTGTGTCCTCAGTTTCTGTCAACTCCGTCAGATTTTTTCATAAAGCTCTTTAAATCAGGAAATAGCATGGTCAGCTATATCCCTGAGGACCCCTTTTCATCTCCCTGCCTGTGGTGAATGCAGCACTACCACACATGCTCTGGTGCATTTTACATTTTTTTTATATTTTAGACAGACAATGTCAATATTCCTATGGTCACAGCTGCAACATGTCAATACCATCTTTCTGTTAAGATACTTTTTTTTAAACCATAGTGGATTGAATTTAAGCATTTTAGTGAGGTTATTGGGACAGCTATCAACTGAGGAAAAACTACCTAGCTGCAGTGTACAATACATGTTTTGGTGGGAAAATACATG
This sequence comes from Vimba vimba, assembly GCA_022828995.1. Taxonomy (NCBI): domain Eukaryota; kingdom Metazoa; phylum Chordata; class Actinopteri; order Cypriniformes; family Leuciscidae; genus Vimba; species Vimba vimba. Next base: position 1,469,230 of record CM040832.1, on the reverse strand, counting down.
CCCTTACGTCAACTCCGTCAGACGTCAACTCCGTCAGGTTCTATGTCTGACGGAGTTGACCTGTAAGCTGACGGAGTTGACAAATCCACCAATAACCTCTTAATGTGCGAATATAATATTATTTGTGAATATAGTGAAGGGTTAAACTGTTATTTCAGGGTTTTATTTACACATAAATGCACATACATAGCATGCATTACATTATTTAACCATACGCATCTGACTTGTAGATAATGGGCAGGCAGTGGTCTGCTTATTATTGTGTAACGTGTAACTTTGCCAGCACTTTAATATATATATTTATATATGTAGAGACAGAGATAGAGAAATGAGAAGCCAGTGTAGGGCTGGGCGATATGGCCAAAAAAAATGATCACAATATTTTTTTTTATATAGTCGATATCGATAATTATCACGATAAATGTCTTTCAAGTTTAAAGGCAGATTTTTGCTCCTAAGTGAAAGTTGTAGAAAACAGTGTTAATTGTGGTTTTAAACTACTCTTTATTGTCAGAACATATCATGACAAACAGGTGAACATTTCACAAATCTGAGGTAAAACATTCAAACATTTTTCGTCAACACCGTCAGTTTTTCCGTCAACACCGTCAGATCTTCGTCAACAACGTTAGATGTATGTATGTTTTTGTTCATTTTTTGGGGAAAAAAAATATTCTTCCTTCAGTTTATGTTGTTTTTGTAATAAAGGACCATCTGATCTACATCCTCTTATGTTTTATTTATTTAAGGAATTTATTTTTACAATATTGAAATTAAAATCAAAGTTTGGAAATGCAAATATTTAGAAATCTGAGTTTTCAGAATAGTGTGAAATACAACTTAAGTTTATATATTGTATTTTTTTACATATCAGAGTAACTAAACACTATTACAATATTCTTCAGAACTTTAGATTCTTGTTGGATTTGAAGAATTAAAATTGTATACTTTTTAGTGTGTCTGACCGAGTTGACACAAATCCAGTTCTGAAGGGAAACATGTTGATTTGTTAAAAATGTGTTTTTATTTAGAACCTGTTCCTTTACAGGGTTAAATAGCTAAGACCTTTCTCTGCAGAAACATATAACTCTAATTGATATAGTGTGTATTTTTTAAAAAAGTTTTTTAAAACGTGTTTTGTCCCGACTCTCAAGAATCAGTGATATATATATATTCACACATTAAATTTGATTTCTCTGATATTTTCTGATCTCAGGTTAAGACCACTATTAATAGCCTACATACTCTTTTCTCTTTACTTTTGTTACTTTCCACTTTTACTTTTGTTTTGTCTACACACAAGCATCAATGTGCAATTAATCTACAATGGCAAACTCAATGAATCTGCTGTAAAACTCCTCATGTTTGCGATACTCACATGACCTCTAGTTTGTCAAACACGCCTCCATGCTGTCTCTCCTTCACAAGCTCTTTCAGCGGTCATTAGGCTAACAGGTATTCATTTCAAGGACGTTTACACACTAGTAAATGATCTAATTATATTTTCAATTGTCTAAACCATTTTGCAGCCACGGTACTTTATAAAAGTAGCCCAAACCAACGCAACCCACAGCTCTGTAAGTGCGTAATCACTTATCAAAAACAGTCCTGTATATATGAATCTCACTGTATATATGTCAACTGATTTTGTGGTTTCCAGAGTGAGGATGATGTGTATAATATGTGATGTGTTTCTGTATGTGTCTTCATAGCTCCTCAGGACATGTTTGAGACATCTGAGCAGGGCGGCTGTCCCACGGCTGGCTGTAAGGGAGTGGGTCACATTAAAGGAGCCCGCTACTCTGGACACCACAGGTGTGTGTGTGTGTGTGTGTCTGTCCTGTCTTCAGCATCACTGCAGTCCAAAGCCTGTTTACACATACAGTATATTCACACATCACATGAAGTTTTGGTCTGATATAAATGAGGATCATTTTCTCAGAAGGGGCAAAAAATGTGGATGACAAAACAACTGTCATTAGATAATCTACTGTTCTGATGCTGCATGATGTTCTTCGCCTTGTGGCAAACTAATAGCCATCGTAATATCATGTGGTTCAGAGCGCCCTCTCTGTCTGATACTGGACATGATCGAACAGATTTGCAGCTTGTTGATGTCCAGGTCCATTGCATTTTCCTGAGTCAGATCCTTCTTTAATGCTTTAGAGGAATGTTCTGTACAGGATTCATGGGTGCAGTCTGTGACGTGCTGTCGATAACAGAAAATAATTTCAACTCGTCTCAGTGTCAACAGTAATGCGCTTACACTTGACTGAAAGTGTTGTTCGACGATTTTTTAATTTAGATAACATAATAAACGTGCTTAGGGTTAGTTGAAGCTTCTGTCATCATTTACCCTCATGCAGTTAAAAACTTTCATTCATCTTAAAAATATAAATAAAGATATGAAGATATTCTCTTATCGTTTCTGTCCCTCCATTGAATGCCCACATAACCAGCTTTAAGAAGTTCATAAAGACGTCGTAAAAGTAATCCATATGAATGACATATGATGTTTTTTGGGGGGACTTTTATTCACATAAACATAGATCAACATTAAATGTGCTCAACAGAAGCTCAACCGTGCTTGTGTGACATGCAAGAACAAACCACATTGTGTCTGAAAGCCCTGAATGTCATTTCCAGCAGCGTATCACTGGACTCCAATGATCACTGAGCCCAGATCAGTTCAGTCCAGAGCACAGCTTCGGCCTGAGGAAAGGTGTTCGACGTCTGTTCCCTGATCTCTCTATTTATAAAGTCAGTTTGAGAATAATCTCCCAGAGTGCAGGAAAATCCATACGGATCAAAGCTCATATGGAAAATATCACGCTTAATATGTGTAATTTGTACCCTAATCCAGAAGTTCCCAAACTTTTCTGTCAGCCAAAACCACTTAATGTTATAGATGTAAAATATTTCAATATTTCAAAGCTCTTTTTAGTTGTGATGGTGCCTTAGTCCACATTACTGTTGTAGGAATCCTGTCAAATTGAATACTACTACTACTACTACTACTAATAATAATAATAATAATAACATAACATTTTGCAATTGCATTGTAAAAGAAAACATGAATATTTTTAATAATTATTATTTTATTTTAAAATACTAATATTTAAGTTCTTAAATTCTTCACTTCCCAACATTCAAACCGTCAGGCTTTTCCCCTCAGCCTGAGCTCCAGACGTCTGTGATTGGTGGATCTCTCTGAGGATTGTGGGTGTTGTAGTTCTTCACTGGAAATTCAGCTAGTCAACACAGCTTATTAAACAAAGAGCAGTAACTATCCTTATCACAAAGTGTGTGTAGGTTCTGTTCCACTAGCGCACCAAACCGAAGTGCAAAAATAATGATTGTTTTGGTCCAACAGAAGGATATATTAAGACCTGAGTTGCAGTCTGACCTAATATGATTGGTTTCTTGAATGTAAAAACAAAATTAAATCAAAAAGATCTTTGTGATGTCGACTTCACTGCAAAGAAGTGAATTTCGTACTCAGAATGTTTGTCTTGTTTTCCATTACAAATATTGCAACATTCTTAAGTCAAGATACATTTACTTGAGAAGTTGAGAAGCAAAATGAATGAAAAATAAAAATAAAATACAATTATATATACACTACTGTTCAAAAGTTTGGGGTCAGTAAGATTTTTAATGTTTTTAAAAGAAGTCTCTTCTGCTCACCAAGGCTGCATTTATTTGATTAAAAATACAAACAAAAACAGTAATATTGTGAAATATTATAATGTAAAATATCTGTTTTCTATGTGAATATATAGTAAAGTGTAATTTATTCCTGTGATCAAAGCTGTATTTTCAGCATCATTACTCCAGTCTTCAGTGTCACATGATCCTTCAGAAATCACTCTAATATGATGATTTGATGATCAAGAAACATTTATGATTATTATCAATGTTGAAAACATTTTTATTTCAGGATTCTTTGATGAATAGAAAGTTCAAAAGAACAGCATTTATCTGAAATCTAAAGCTTTTGTAACATTAAACACGACCCTTCAAAAGTTTGGGGTCAGAAAGAATTTTAATTTTATTTTTGGGGGAAAGAAATAAAATAAATCAATACTTTTATTCATCAAGGATGAGTTAAACTGATCAAAAGTTACAGTAAAGACATTTATAATGTTAGAAAATATTCTATTTTAAATGAATGCTGTTCTTTTGAACTTTCTATTCATCAAAGAATTTTGAAAAAAAAATAGTTTTCAACACTGATAATATTCATAAATGTTTCTTGAGCATCAAATCATCATATTAGAGTGATTTCTGAAGGATCATGTGACACTGAAGACTGGAGTAATGATCAGCTTTGATCACAGGAATAAATTACAGTTTAAAATATATTAAAATAGAAAACAGTCATTTTAAATTGTCATAATATTTCACAATATTACAGTTTTTTTATCAAATAAATGCAGCCTTGGTGAGCAGAAGAAACTTCTTTTAAAAACATTAAAAATTCTAACTGACCCCAAACTTTTGAACGGTAGTGTATATATATATATAAAACTGTTTACTTATATAGTTTATGCTTAAACCAAGAAAAAACACCTGCCAATGGGAAAATTGAATTTTCCATTTGCATTTTATTTTCCTGACTCTTATCGGCATGCATTTTGTCTAGATTTAATCTTCAACTCACTCAATTCTGATCAGTTTTTCCGAAAACAAGATATCTTCAGTCATTCTGCTCCTCCAGTAAACGTCTCTTGCTTTAAGAATGTTGCAATATTTGTACTGGAAAATAAGGCAATAATACTGATGAAGAAAATCAGTTTTTGCAGCGTAGATACAAAGCAGCTAATGAACTACAATGATAGCAAGTCATGTTTGTGAAGTGACCCGTGCTTCCTGGTGTTTCAGTGCTGTGGGATGCCCATATTCTGATATCAACCTTAATAAGGACTCGGTTCTGCCGGATCGCTTGAGCGGAGAGATGCCGGGAACCGGAGTGGGTCGCCCGCGCAGAGCAGAACCCAGCGCAGAGACTCCAGCTGACGCTAATGAGTGAGTGTTCGTTTCCCAGAGGATCTGTTTAAATATTCACAAGGCCTCTATGATGGAGAACTGCTGAACTGAGCGGGAAATATCGATGATTATGAGCTCAATCTTGCATTCATACTATAGTGAAGTGCATAAGTTTGCCGACATCGACATGACACGAGGAATCTTTACATGTTTTCCACACGACACAATAATAACACAATGGACACAGATCATCCTGTTGAAAGGTTTCTGTCCTCTTGGTTCTTCTCGATGATGAATGACAGTGTGTGTGTTTTGTGATAGTTGTGTTGAGTTGGTTTACACAGTCTTAAAGGTACAGTAGCAAAAACAGGCTGTTTCATTCTCACTCGGTGGCATTTTGCGATGCATTAAAACTGAAAGACTCCGGTTATAATTAATGAAGCTGTCGACACTTTCGAGCTCACACACAGACATTTGAATAACCTCTTATTATTATTACATCAAAGTCAGCTCATGATGTCTCTGGCCTATTAATATGATCTTATATGTTGCTAACCATGTCAGAGATGGAAACACTAATAAGGGTGCAAAATAAAATTATGACATTTTTGGTGCAAAAAAACTTGAAGATTCCAAGAGGGCAAAAATCAAAGGAATTATGGCTACTTGAATTATAATCTGGAAATTGAATATATTTATTTATTTAGTATAAGGCATGCTCAGGAAAGAGTAACACTTGCTCATGCAACTACATTAGCATAAATTAGCATAGTCACACTTTTGATTTGCTTATCACGTCATGACAGCGCCTGAAAGCCACACCTGTTGTTTGAGATAAAACTGAGGACGTTGTCATGTCTGGCCTTCTGCACACCTTCAGTGATGTGTTCGTTTCTCACTGTCTCGCCTCCATTTCTCCAGCAAACCCGTCACCCCTGCCCCATCTCACCCGGAGAAGCCCAGCACGGCAACCGTCGCCATGGAAACGACTGTAAAGAAGCCTGTCGTCACAGAGACCAAGCGAAGGTTAGATTCAGTCAGAAAATCAAACTTTTACAGTGTTTCTCAGTGACAACGAAACACTATCATGCCCATTTTACAATTTAACTAATATACAACTAATGAGAATGAAGATTGCAGTAATGAGTTTAAAATGTCCGGGGAATATAATGTGTAATAAATGCTCCTAACAAATGCTTAATTGTCTGTATGCAAACAGAAGATCCTCTGACACACACATGCGAACGAACACACACAGCTGTCCTTCACGCCGTCTCACAGGCTGATTCACTGTTTACTGGGAGTAAAATGACGCTTCTCGGTTGCGCTGTTGACATAATGACCCGTTAGTCAACAGAGCTTTATTTTCCACACAATCTGTTGCGATGACTTGGTCCGTACTATGGCTCTCTCCGTCATCTCGGAAGATCACTTGCTTGTTTATCCTGAGATTGCATTTCTCCTGTTCAGCTGTTCAGAAATAGCCTTGAGAATTTTCTGTTTACTGTACAGAAGGGATTTGCATAATGAGCTTTATATTACAGATGAAATATATGCAAAATCATACCTCAGCTCGAAATATTTGTGCAGATTTTAGATCCTTGTATCTGAAACAGTAGCTGCGTTTCCATTACCCTTCAAATTGCACAAATTGAAATTGCGAATTGAAAATACGCCCAATGGAAACACGTCAATTTCGCAAAAACTCCCATTTAAGTTTTTACGCTCGCATGAGGAGGTTTTTCAGGCAATTCCAAAAATAAATATTTCGCATATTTTTCAATGGAAACAGTGTTTGCGCATTTACAGTCACCTGACGTAGATGACGCGGTGTGTTTAGACAGAATTTCACTTATAACTTTATAACTCCCTGAATCACAGTGATACAGAACATAGAAATATTAACAGTCTTTAAATCTCCTTTATAAAAGCTTTACAAGGCATAACTAGTCCTCACTTTAGATGAGCTCACAAACATAGTGAACTGACCACTACTAAATGCTTTATAACTACCTGAATTACAGTAGAAATACATGTTAATAAAGCATTTATTAACACACTAAGTAACTATTACTATATGTCTGAATAGTAATATGTATTTAAACAGTTTATTAATCATTTACTCACACTTAAGTGACCTTATGAACCACTGACAACTCCTCTATAACCGGTGTGTAAATAATGCAATACTTCATTTAGAAATGATAAATTGATCATTAATAAAGAATGAAAATACAATTATTAAACACATTATAGATATGCTTATAAATCAAGAATAAAGCATTTATAGCTGTATTTATAAACTGCTTATTAATGTCTGTTAATGCTTTATAAATTACGAATTAACTGTTTACTAATGCTTAACAAAAAACATTCAGAAATAATGTTTTCATAACTTAGAACACAAGTTTGCTGGGGTGCTGTTCTGATGATGTGATGATGATGTCATGATGATGTGATGATGATGTCATGATGAAGTGATGTCATGATGATGTCGTGATGATGTCATGATGATGTGATGATGATGTCATGATGATGTGATGATGATGTCATGATGATGTGATGATGATGTCATGATGAAGTGATGATGTCATGATGATGTGATGATGATGTCATGATGATGTCATGATGATGTGATGATGATGTCATGATGAAGTCATGATGATGTCATGATGTGATGATGATGTCATGATGATGTGATGATGATGTCATGATGAAGTCATGATGATGTCATGATGTCATGATGATGTCATGATGATGTGATGATGATGTCATGATGAAGTGATGATGTCATGATGATGTCATGATGATGTTCTCCCTCAGGGTTGGTCGTCCCTGTAAAGTGCGTAAGGTGGAGGAGCCGCCGCAGGAAGAGGAAGTGGAGAGTGAGGTGTCATCAGTCACCGAAACCAAAGGTAGATCTACACCGACATCAGTGTATCTTCATGCTATATTTACACGCAAAAACTGCTTCTTTATGGGTTAAATCAGGTGGAAGGGGCCACCTAAGGTAACGGTCACACACAGCAACAGAAGCAGCGTCTGACGCGTGTGAAATTCGATGTTTATGATGTGATTCATATTTGCAGAAGAGCTGAAATCATTTCTTCCTGTGATGACTCACTCCATCTCTCTTTCTGCCTTCCTGTTTCGTGCTGGGATTGTGTCTCCTTCCAGAAGAGCCGGTCTCTCCCTCTTCCTCTCTGAGGGTTTAGTGGCAGGCACTAATGAGGAAGAGGGTTGGATTGAACAGCGGGTCCTTTGTTCCTCGGCTTAAAAGCTTTTTAGCTCCGTCCGGTCGCAGAGGCAGTCGGAGAGTGGAAGATGTGAGGGAGCGTCGTGGGCGTTGCGAGGGATAATCTTCTGGGGCTCGAGACACATTTAATTGTAATGTGAGAAAAAATGATGAGGACGTTAATGAAGAAGTTTATTGCAGCTTAGCAGCGTTAAAGTACTTGAAGCACCTCGGGTCACAACAGCCTAAACTCAAACCCCAAACGCTGCGGATACAGTGAGTTTATTTTCATCTTCTCCACGATAAATCAAGCTCTTTTAGTCGGTGCGCTCATTCTACTGAGAGCAGATAAAAGTGGAACGACATTTTAGGCCAGAACACTGTAAAACACTATTTTAAAACAGGATACTATTTTACAGTAATCTAGGAAAAAAAGTATCATTAGAAGGTGCTTTTATTTTAAGTCACTTGCAAATGAGAAATACAACATAAGCGTTTCATCCTGAGGAGGCAGAGACATGAGTATTGCTGAGTTAGTTCACTGATAGGAATTAACATATGGCATCTTTAGATGTCTCTTGAACTTGATGTGAGCAGAAAAGCTACAAGTAAAGTGAGATGAAGAGAGAGCGCCCCGATATACTTCAAGTGAAATCGAAGAACGAACAAAATCGGATCAAAATCAAGTTCTTTTGGAGTTCGTTTTGGGACTTCGATAAAGCAACTTTCGCTCCGGCTGGTAAACACCTTCGACCTCCCATTGGTCTGTGATGATGATGGAAAAGGTGGGCGTGGCTCTGAAGCTCCGCCCTCTTTGAGGTGTAAATCTTCTCCGGTTCATTTCTTCTGTTCAGACGCGAGTAAAAACATGAACACACAGGAGAGACTCTTTACAGTAGAAACAAGCTGTAATTCTAACTGAAAGCTGACACTGTTTTTCATGTTTAATACAGTAAAACTGTAGCAGCAATCTATAGTATAAAGTGCTGTATAAATAAACATGACGTGACTGGAGTGCTGAATCACAGAGCTGGTGCGAACACTGATCTGATGCTTTCTGAACTGCTGTTTTCTCACCGCTGGCATTTGTGTCGTGTGTTTATTCAGTTATTGAGAGGAAAGCGCACACAGCAAATATTTACATAAACTAGCTCTCAGCAGCGTGGGATGTTCGCTAACAGTACGTCACTGAAAAAGAAAACCTATTTTTACCCCAAAGCAAAGAATAAAAAAGCAAATGACTTTGCCGTGAGTATATCAGGGCTCATCCTGGATCATTTGCAGAGGTTCAGTTGAAGAGCAGTGATCCAGTCTAGAGATGACGAGAGCCATGACTCTCCCTGATGGTAAATAATGCAAACCGGCATGAGCGGCTGGCGGGGCCTGGGGGGTGTTCGGCCGGGGATGTGACTTTGACACGGTTCCTCTAGAGGATGAAGCCGGACTTAAAGCAGCAGAGAGCGGTTGTGATGGGAGGATCTGGTGATTATTGGTGTCGTGAGCTGCTGACGGACACACACATTGAGCACAGACGGTTTGGAGGCAGCTCTTGCAGGCCTCAGGGATTGTTTGTATGGTTAGAGTGGGTTGTAAGGCAGTGGAGTTGCCCGAGTCTGCTTGATAGTGCCAGTGAGGACAGATGTGTTGATGATGAATGTGATTGCGGACCAAAAACCTTTAGATTTGTGCACCTGGGCATATACTTAAATACGGTAAATCCAGCCAGAAGTTAAAGGGATAGTTCACCCAAAAATGATATTTAAGCCATGATTTACTCACCCTCAAGCCGTTCGAGATGCATACGTCAATCTTTTTTCAGACGAACACATTTTCAGTTATTTTAGAAAATGTCTTCGATCTTTCAGTGGTTATAATGTGAGGCAATGGGGTCCAGCTGATTCACGTTCAAAAATGTACATTCATCCTTCTCAAAAATAATCCATCCGGCTCCAGGGGGATAAACGAAGGCCTTCTGAGGGTAATCCGTGTGGTTTTGTCGTAAAAATATACATATTTAAAACTTTATAAACTAAAATAACTGGCTTCCGGTGGCGGTCGGTGCGCGTTCACAGAGATGGATGCTGGCACATGACGTAAGACGTAGCGTAGGAAGCGTCGTGACGTAGAACGAATGTGACAGCGCAGCCAGAGAGCAGAGCAAAACAAAACTCAACGTTCGTTCTACGTCACGACGCTTTCCATTTCTGTGAACGCGCACCGACCGCCACCGGAAGCCAGTTATTTTAGTTTATAAAGTTTTAAATATGTATATTTTTACGACAAAACCGCACGGATTACCCTCAGAAGGCCTTCGTTTATCCCCCTGGAGCCGGATGGATTATTTTTGAGAAGGATGAATGTACATTTTTGAACGTGAATCAGCTGGACCCCATTGCCTCACATTATAACCACTGAAAGATCTAAGACATTTTCTAAAATAACTGAAAATGTGTTCGTCTGAAAAAAGATTGACATATGCATCTCGAACGGCTTGAGGGTGAGTAAATCATGGCTTAAATATCATTTTTGGGCGAACTATCCCTTTAAGTGGAACTGTGGGAGTTTCTGAGGAAATGGGTCAATCCCACTATGCAGTGTGTTTCCCCATCACACATGCCATAATATATTGGATAAAATGTTAAATTGACTATTTTGGCAGATTTTCTTTTAGCACAGAATCGCAATTAAAAGAGCATGGGGTGAATTTAAAGGGATAGTTTAAATTCCCCCAAAAAACTGTCCTCATTTACTCACCCTCATGTGCTTTCACAACAGCAGGACTCAAAAGAAGATATTTATTCCGTCAATATTGTTTTAATTGATTGTTGAACTGCGGTAATACTGTTGTGAGACATGTGACTTTAATTTAAAAAAACACTAAACTGTTTATAAAATTCAGCAATATTATCAATTTAACTGCACTGATACTATCAAATGAGAGCAAATTTGAACTGCATTCAACTGAATAATAACACTAACTTTGCAACATCAAGACTATTATTCAAATGAACTTAATCAACACTAAACTGAATTGATGCGAGTAATTACACTATTTTCTTCTGTAGAGCTGCTTTACAGCTCAATTAAATGCGTTGTTTTTTTATTGATGAACTTTGCAACATTAACACTGTTATTTTCCAGTTAATTTCTGTGAAGCTGCTTTGAAACAATCTCTATTGTATAAAGCGCTGTAGAAATAATTGTGACTTTTGCACTGGCATCCCATAATGCATTCAGATTCTAATGCCTCGATAATTATATGAAACAAACACACTGCAGAGACATAACCTGATATATGCACTCTCGTCGCCACTTCATTTGTCTTTTTGAGTTTATAGTGCAAGTTCGTGTCATTTTTAACTTTTTCACTGGAATACATTAGAGGATGATTGAGGAGAGTTTCATCCAGGTTTAATAGACTGTGAGAACAAACATACTCTATTACCACTTAGATATCTAGATGTATTCTGCCGCATGGTTTTTATGAATTCCCTTGAGGAAGTGTTTTTATGACAGCTAATGACTTGGATAGGGCCATTATCATAGACATTAATGTGTTTATATAACAGACGGTGGTTCCCACTGGCTATGTGCTCTGTTAATGAATGTCTGAAACTGAGCATCCATAGCAGTGATTATCCAGTACTGACTGCACTCATTCACCTTAGTGTCATCACTAGAGCGCCACTCACACTGAAGTACGAGCATGTTGTGAAGGTCTGAATATAAGGGTGCTTTCACACTGAAGGACGCGAAACGAAAAAGCGAATAGTTCACGTCAAAACCATTCACATCAGCCGCAACGCCAATTTGCGACGTCTGTGACGTTCAGAGCTTCAACATTTCAAAACTTTCACGCAGACGGCTGAGAAAACATGGACACTTCATCATCATCATCATCATCATCATCCAGGGAAGACGAGCTTTTCATTTTCTTTAAAGACAGAAAGAAGGTTCTGGGTTCACCCGATCTTACAGAACAGAGAGTCTGAAGGGGAGTGTGCTAATGTCCACTCTTAGTGTCCTTCTCCGCTCTCCTTCTTCTCTCACAGGTGTCCCTGAGGTTTCTCCACAGTTTCTTTGCGTCTTCAACTAAACACAGTGCGTTTGTAATGTCAATACACATTACATGTCACACACTAGTAACAAGTTAAAATCATTCGTCTAGAAACTGTAGATATCACACAAAGAGTGTATAGATACTAAAGGCAGCCCTAAATAGACTCACTACATTGTGTTACGTGTTCAAAGTAAACACGGTCTCTGTCTCTATCTTTGAGGATAATAGTGTTAGCTTTCTATCCCAGATGTAGTTTAGCCTGCTAGCCTACACAGCACAGGACTACACAACGACTAAAACTATCACACAACACACTCACAGTCGAGATAACCGAGTTGGTTGGCAATGCTACGCCACACATCGTCTTTCAAATCGTTGTTCTTGTAGTTTGTGATTGGCTGAAGCTTTTCTGTCGCCGCAAAAGTAAAAAAAAAATCGACATCGAAGCGAAAAAATAAAAGTGGTTTTTCCGCCGCAGCACATTCACGTTCGGTGTGGAAGCGCTTATTACACAAACAGCTGATCAAAATATAAAACCCTCGCGCGAATTATTCGTGCGTCCAGTGTGAAAGGAGCTTTAGTCCGAAGCAGAGTTCGATTGCTCCCCCTTCATCTGCGATTGTGTTCACACTGTGTTTTTGTGCCAGAACCATAGTACATTTGCATCATCAAAGCGACAGCTGTTGCTACTGAAGAGCCCCTTTCACACAGAGATTCCGGAAAATACACGGATAATGTGTCCCGGGATGGTTTGATTTTGGTTCATTCACACTGCCATTGATTTTCCGGAATCTGTGAGTGCGTTCACACACATCCCGTAAAGACACGCGACGTCAGGATGTGACGTGTAACGTACGCGTCGAAAACATGTACACTAACGCATCGCGTACAGTTCCACAAAGCTGGCGAACGATCTCAGCTTCAGCGCGGATAGTATCTGCTTCGTTCCAGTTTGCAGACTTGTTTTCGTTCTTTCTTTGTTGATGACGAACACAAACTTCTTCTAAGAGCAACAGAGTTGCGCGATAACTACGTCATTGCGATGGCACGTGCGTCATCACTACGACACAGCCCTTACGGCGTTGGTCCTGGCTATTGTTCACACAGGTCGCGTTCCGGGACTGATCCCGGCAATGTTACTAGGTCCCCATCCCGGCATCAATCCTGGCATCAATCCCGGGACGTGTTTGTGTTCACACAGAAGGCACTCTAGCAATTTTACTTCAAACAATCCCTTCAAACAGAGTGTTCAAATCAGAGGCTAAAATCAGGCTAGGAAAAATGCCTTTTATTTCTAAATGATTACAATTTTTGATCTTAAAAACATACTAACATTATAAGGGCACCCCAGGAAACATTATAAAATAATAAAATAATCCATGTCATGGGACCTTTAAAGACCATCAGCCTGCGCCCTCCAGAGTTTCATGACTGAACTACAGGTAGATATTTAAGAGCGTTCACATTGTGCTTAACAACCTCCATACCCGTGTTAACATCACAGAGATACTGCTTTACCTGCCGTAGATCACAACTTCTTATTCAATAAAAGTGCAGACTGACCTTTAAAGGTGCAGTATGTAAGAATGACAACTAGTGGTTGAAATAGGTACTGCAGTCAAATTCAAAACATCGGACATCGTCGTTTCTCCTGCTCCTCAGACTGGACGGCCACGCAACAGGAACGAGCGCAATGGACAATGAAAATCAAAACGGACCAAAACAATAACAAACATTCCAGCCTGGAAATGCACATTTCAAAGTAAAATAACTGGCTGAAGAAGTGTTTTTCAGAGAAACGAGTATGTGAACTTAGCATGTTTCCTCAATATATGCAAACATATGATGGTGTTTTGCTTTATTAGAGTGAAAAAGTTACATACAGCACCTTTAAGTGCAGATAGATGAAATCTTCCTGTATTGACATTATCTTGAGAGAAGCACTTTCTTAAAACGTTCAGGGCTGTGTTTCCCGAAAGCTTTTAGAAAACGCAGCCCAGTTCCTTTTTGTTCCAGCTTCAAAGAAGGACTCTGTCAGAGTGAATTAGCCATGAACGGCCAGCGGTGGGTGAGGGTGTTGTGTGAGTGTTTGGCATCCAGCACGGAGCACGACGGCTCATGAGCGCTGAGCATGCCGCACTGAAGTGGACCAGTTGAGAAGCTGATGAAGTTACATGGCTTTTGGCGCCGCAAGAAGGCTACTTTATTCGTAAGGCTCCGAACAAATGAAAAAATAGCAAGACCCACAAGGTGAAGAGCACAAATGAGGAAAGTAATTTTGTCATTTATGAACAAGATTTACCTTTACTGTCGAATTTCAAAGCACACAATTTGCCGTAACAAACATCTCTCAGATTTAAACAGTTTAATTAGTGTTACTGCAGCCAATTAGACCTGCCACTGTCTATGATGTCATCAATAATAATGAAACGGCAATAATGCTGAGAAAAAGAGAAAAGTCACTCTTGCTTGTCTGTCATGTATAGCGTGGTATTAGACGCAGGATTCAAACATGGATACTTTTAACGCTTTCCCCGCCATTGACAGAATTTTCCAGCAATCCGTGTTTCCACTGTTATACGGTAGGGGACGCTATTACACATCTTCTGAAAGAGTTCTGAATCTCATGGCCCATGTTTACATTACAGTACTAAATTATTCCTAAGTTTTCCCCTTTTGACTGGATGCTAATGAAACTGAAAGACGTGTTGGTGTTCAGTTTCATCTAATTGCTTTGATAGCATGGGATTTCTTAGATTCAGAATATATTTCAGTATGGTATTACTGTAGAAATGGTGCAAATTTCTCTTATTCATTTTTGTGTTGTGTTAGGTTTTTAACTTAATGTAAACGTGTGCAATTTGGCCTGTAGGGTCATTGAGTTTTTGTGATGTTTGTGTCTAAGTGAGAAAAGAATTCATGTCAATTGAAAGAAGTCGGCATTGAATGCATTTTGTGTCAAAGCCAGAGCCGGACAGTAACTGAGTACATTTACTTGAGTACAGTACTTAAGTACAATTTTGAGGGATCTGTACTTTACTCGAGTGTCATTTTTGGGGAGTACTCATGACTTTACTCAAGTACATTTGAGAGGCAAATATTGTACTCTTTACTCCACTACATTTCTATCCATAACTGTGAGTATCCGTTACTTCTTCTAAAAAAAAAAAAAAAAGGAAAGGAAAAAAGAAACATCTCGGAAACCCTCTCAAATGTGATTGGATTGTGCAGGCGCCACTGATTGGGACAGCCTATCAGCAATCACCTTCAGCTTTCAGCCAAAGTCAACTCCATGGCCAGATTTAGATAAGAGACGAAACCATGGACGAAACAATGGATGAAGATGCAGCAGGTCCATCCCGGGAGCGATATTTTTTTTCCCAGGATGGTAGGGGAAGACTCATGAATATTCATTAGGGAAGTCATCCCTGATTGGTCTTAACCCCAGTGACGGGTAGGTTTAGGGGCGGGGTTATGGAGGTCATAAGACCCCAATGACGGGTAGGTTTAGGGGTGGGGTTAGGGGTAGGTCATCAGACCAATCAGGGATGACTTCCCTAATGAATATTCATGAGTCTTCCCCTACCATCCTGGGAAAAAAAATATCGCATCCCAGGAATGTGCCAACCCGTGGCCCCACCTCGCCAGACTATTTCAATTTTCTGAACAAGTTAATGATAGTTTTCGCTGCAAGTGTTTGCTGTGTTTACCAATGTAAGCACTGTGGCAGTAGTAATGCAATATTTAGAAAATGTACTCTTGTACTCTTGATACTCAAGTACTTTTAAAAACAAGTACTTTAGTACTTTTACTTAAGTAGACATCTGACTGTAGTACTTTTACTTGTACTTGAGTAAAATTTAGCAAGGGGTATCTGTACTTTTACTCCAGTAATGAAGCTGTGTACTCTGTCCGCCTCTGGTCAAAGCAATGATGAATGATCCTCAGTTTACCTCACATAGACTGAGGCTGTGATCCCTGAGTGAAGAGAGTAGAAAAAGTGACCTAAGTATTGAGAAATGTGTCCTAGTGATTGTAAAAATAAAACTAATGGATGTTGATCATTAATATCTTTTACTGTACATTTAATTGTGGACTCTCATTTTTGCCTATTAGAGTCAAAACTGTAATAATGTAACTATAGCAGAGCTGTGTGTCCTCTTGCCCTCATGAAAATGGATTATGGATTATGGATGGATATTGATTAACATTAAATGGATTTAACGCAGTGTCTTGTTCCTTTCTCAGGTTACCAAGGTTACAGTCATAACTGAGATGTTTTCGAACATATCACAATATTCCTAATTTTAAATCATTTGTGCCCAAGCTATACGCAGATTAAAGGGGCGGGGCCTGGTTGAGTTAGTTAGTAGTGTGTTAAACTGGCGGTTATGGTAAGGGGCGGGACATTTCCCAAACACACTCAAAGCGCTCGACCAATCACGACACACTGATCCAGCTGACCAATTAGAGCACAGTGTGCTTTTCAGGAGGAGGGGCTTCATAGAGACAGGAACTACACAGAGTGTTACTGACAGACTGGGAAGAGAGGAGCCGCAACAATGGAGAATATGAGGAGAATAATCAACATTCAAGCAGGAAAACCTGTTCTAGTGGAGCCTGAAACAACATCAAGACTGAGAAAGGGCAGAATAGCTCTTTAATAACTCTCCCTTCTCTCTCTCTCTCTCTCTCTCTCTCTCTCTCTCTCTTAGAGTTGACTCTACAGCAGGCTTTGCACCAGTCTGTATTCATGCCATGTTCCAGCCCGTCTCCCAGCATGCCTCACTGCTGGGATCAGCACAGCAAGCTGCTTCCGACAGTGGCGGGCATCACGGCCGGTAAAGTGGCAGCGTGGAGCGTGGATGAGGTACACAGATCTCCAGATCCCACCTGTTAGCTCTGTTGAGTTAATGCTGTGTTATTTTAGGTCAGCTGATTTGTTTTGAACCCAGCTGTTGTAAACTGCAGTGTCGTTCCTCCTCTAATCCTCATTGTTATTCTGTAGGTGATTGAGTTTATCCAAGGTCTTCCAGGCTGCAAAGAACAAGTGCGCACCTTCAGAGAGGAGGTAAATTATTCCCGTTAATTACGAGCAGAGTTAGAATGACTGAATCCTCCGAGAAGTGCTTAACTAGTCCATCGTGAGGAGTAACTGGAGCATTTAAGGAACAGAATC
>CM040832.1:1336767-1449267 GCA_022828995.1 Vimba vimba | reverse complement strand
TTTTTTTGAAAAACTAGGCAAGTAACTATTGCATCTAAAATGGAAGTTACTTAACATAAAACACTTCTTGTTTATTGAACTGTTGGATTAAATCAGTGTCACACTCTTAATATCCCGCAGCCGATCCACTCCACACACACAACTGTCACGCTCAATCAATCACTTTAAATCGTGCGATTGATTGCCTAAATTCACTTGTAGCATTTAAAGTGATTGATTTTAGTTTTTAGTGGTTTAATTTTAATTTATTTAGACAAATGATTGTTTCAGTATTGTCCATTAATCCGTTATCATCAGCCGTAATATGAAAATAATTATTGACTTATCGAATCGGCTGGAATTTTAATATTGGTGCATTCTTAGTTATAAATGATCTGATTTAAATATGAAGAGAAAATAATCATTCATTTGTGCAGTATAGGATCATACATATCCACATCGACACATTATTATTTCATATATAGCACATTTTCCATTGAATAGCTGATTTATTGTTGTTTGGTTTCAGCAAATTGACGGAGAGGCGTTCCTGTTACTGACTCAGGTGGACCTGGTGAAGATCCTCAGCATTAAACTAGGACCTGCGCTGAAGATTTACAACTCCATCCTGATGTTTAAAACCACTGAGAACTCGGCCTGCAACGAACTCTGACCCGCCCAGACCGCAGAGCCGAGAGCGTTCATTACCGCTTCAGTCAAAGGGCTCGTCGTGAACATTCATACAGTATATACATGACACTATTGCACATGCTGAACAAGATTTAGATCATGCCAGAATGAGCAGGTTGAGCACATATAATGACATTCATAATTCATTTAGACAGACACTTCTCTGCACCATCCTTTATAAACGTGTATATGTATGCAGTTATTAAGTCACATGACATTACGGGGTGGGTGAGAATGTATATTTCGATCGCTGAGGGGTTATCAGAGCGCCTTTCTGAACTCAGGTGCTAAACGAATGCAGGTACATGCACTGAAGAGCCGCACAATTTCTGTTTCCAGGTAGAGTTTCTCTTACAACTCATTCTTCTCTTCTTTATTTCATAGCTGTTGATCATTTAAGTGTTTGCAGAGGGATATCTGTGTCCTTTGCACTTCATCGTTTATCCTGAAAATGCTTCCATTCAAGTCAGTCTCTGTCATGTTCAGATTATCTGAACACTAACTTTAGAGAGCTAGTCAAATTTAACTCAAAAGAGCAAGTGTGAGGTTAGAAAATCCCTCATCAACACCAGTTCTGCATGAAGGATCGGTGTGTTGGTCCTCTTTGATTTTCATGTTTCCAGTGTGCTGTGATGTCATATTAATGCATCATAACCCTTCCTTCTCTTCTTCATCACGACTGCGGTCATTAGTCATGGATTGCAGTGTGTAAAGTATAAAGGCCAATGTATTTTTCCATGTTCTCTCTTTTTTCGTTTCGATACGGTGGATGTATAAATGGAGAATGAAGGGTTAAAGCTACACTCGAGGCACAAATGAACATTGTGAGAGCCATATCTGGCATTTTGTAATAGAATGTGCACAGTATAAGAAAAAAAGTGTAATTTTCCTTTAATATACAGACATGAGTATTAATTTTGCTGAGGCATGCAGCGTTAAATACAGGAAACTTCACATTTATTCAAGTTTAATATTTTGACTATTTAAAATGAAGTGATGGAGTGTGGACACGTTTGTTAACAAATCTAAACAATTGTATAGTGTTGAAATGCTGGTTTTACTCAGCTGTATGATTTTTCATATATTCAAAACTCATTTATCATGTACATTAGTTTTTGTCACGGGAGCTTGTGATGAACAGTTGGTTTGGGGATTTAAGATGAAATATAAGGAATGGTTTAGTGTGGATGTGCAGCACTGGTGTGTGGACTACTAAACTTCACTGTAATTCATTTGCAAATAAACTTGATGATCCAAAGGTCTGTGTCAACACAATGGTCTTTTTAATGTTTGCATTATTTAGATTAAAATGTGGTGTTTATTTTGCTGCTGGTTTTAGGGATTTGATTTCATTAGGATACTATACTGCAGTATTCCTCAACCACTGATTGATTGATTGATTGATTGATTGATTGATTGATTGATTGATTGACCTCTTGCTGAATAAAACGTGGAACATGATCCAAACACACACTGGGCCCTATTTTAACGATCTGAAACGCAAGTAACTTTGTGGGCGGATCTCGGCAAATCTAAAATGTGTTGGTCTGAAGTCGCTTCATTACTCATAGGTGTGGTTTGGGCGTAACGTGAAATAAACCAATCAGAGCGTCATCTCACATTCCCTTTAAGAGCAGGCGCGCTTGTTCCATGGCGGATTGCTATTATAACGGCGGATTTGCCAGGAGCGGTTCACAGCCGAGGAGACCGACGTTCCCGTCAGGGCCGTAAAACACAGAGAGTGACATTGGGGATGGAGAAACACACCCAGATTAGCTTCGGTTAAACAGGCGTATGATAATTTGGGTAAATTTTTTCACATCTTCATGGACACCACAATGATTTCCCTCGTGTGGTAATATTTTTCCTTGTAATTATGTGTGGTTTGCAAAAATGAAAACTGCTGCGTCTGTGTAGATGAGAGAATCAAAGTGTGTGTGTTGTGCACACGCTACATTATGGCCAAGCATGCGCCCTTAAAATAGCATCTGAATAACATGCGCAACGGCCACTGACTTTAGACTCGGTTTCTCCTGGTCTGTGGCGGAATTGTTTTCTGAAACTGCAAAATAGCACCAGGGAACGTTTGTGCCGGAACACGCCTCCTCTTTTCCCTGAACCGCCCCCGGGAGCGCAAGTTCATTCCCTAATTTACCGACATGCGTCTGTGGAGGGAAAAGTCTGCTGTGTGTTGGGTACAAAATAGGAATGACACATGCGTCAGTGTACAAAGTCAATTGCACTGGGTGCAAGAAAGGGCCCACTGTGATTAATGACTCTTGAAATGACCTCCAAAAAAATTGGTACTGGCAGAATAGATAGCCCTCTTTAATAAAACCCTGAGAGAGCATGCATTGTGATCTCTCTGAACTCGATCGGATTTGTTTGTTTTCTTGAGCATTAAACATACTCTGAAACTCAAGAGTTTGTTCAGCTAGCTTCTGCAACTGCCCACAGACAAAAGCTGCACGGAAATATCTGCGAACAAAATGTGACAGCTGGAGCCACTTAAACATATCGAAGAGAGGAAGACCTCATTTTTTGATGCAAAATGGCATTCAGTGCAACATTGCAAGGATCTAGTAGCTGTATAACATCATACAGTTATGTCTACACTTACCAATGGCTTATTTTGTTGATCTCTGGAGATGTTGACAAAAGTGTTGGAACTTGATGTGCTCGGCAACAACATTCTCCAGGGATTGATCTATGAACAGACACTGGGCAAGTCTGAACATGTGTCTGGTGTTGGAAGGAAGCTTTATATATTCGTCTTGTGTACGTTCCTTTCTTTAAACTCATTAATCTATAAATTAACACATTTCACCCAGATTCTTTCACCCAGACGTTTCATAAAACAGATCGTTCTGGTCTTGGCTCCTGATTGGACAGTAGAACATTCCAGCTGTGACATAATAACAGCTATGATGTGAAATACCCAGCACAGCACCCAGATATTGTTGTTGCATTTGTTTAATAAAATGTTTCAATAACAATTAGTGTCCTTAATATTCTTATTAACTGTTTTATGAAATAAATGAACAGTAAATGTTTTACCTGTGCTTGATTTTTTCTCTCTAAAAGCTGTGATGTTCCTGTGACTCCACTCAAGAGTGGCACTTGGCATCTTCAGTTCAGGCGATAGGCTTCAAATTGATTTGTGGTTACATTAGCAAAGATGACCGATTCTGAACAGTGTACTTCCTGCACAGTTTAGCTCCAACCCTGATCAAACACACCTAGCTGTGAGTTTCTAGTGATCCTGAAGACATTGATTAGCTTGCTCAGGTGTGTTTGATCAGGGTTGGAGCTAAACTGTGCAGGACAGTGGCCCTCCAGGACCGAGTTTGAGAAATCCTGCTCTAAGAGTTATTTTACATGTAGTTGCAAAGTTACTAATAGGTAGTAGAATGTTCAAAAGAGACCATCAAAATAAAGTGTTACCGATAACTTTCTCTAGGTTTATTGGCCTACAGTGACTATGTTTTAAACTGATGTGTGGTATATGAAGTGGATAATGGAGATCAGTTCTGTGCTCAGTCTGAATTTTCTGGCACACTGATCATCACACATGCATAAATAAATCATAAAAGAGTATTTGTGACATAATAAGGCATGCAACTGAAACAATAACAGATGAACGTGCATATTAACATGAGCAACATAAAATCTGTAGTTACATATTTTAGGTTTTTGTCCAATAATCTAAAATTTAGCATCAAAACACATGGAAAATATGATATATCATTTGGTTTGACTACAAAACATCTCAAATGAACTTGCTCCATTATGTATTCATAGGCATTGTACTATTAATTGTAAAATTTGATATAAATGTATTGAGGAGCAGTTTATATGCTGGAGACAGCACAACCCCATTTCACAAAATATTCTTTAAAAAGAAACATTGATTCATTTTAAACTAACAAGGCCTCGTTCCTCCTTCTTATTACAGCAATCAGCACAGAAATGAGCAGACAGCACATAGTAACTGTTCCCTCAGTGTGAAGTTGTTTTCCTTCTCCAGCGTCACGGCAACATGCATCAGCATCACCATGGAGACCTCACTTTCTAAATCTTAATGTTCTGAAAAGCTGCTGGTGACATTCTGTGTGCTCAATCATATTCAAATATGTGCTGGTGGGCTTTATATTTGCTGTTTATTATTTTCCTGGGTTTTGTTAAATTTATGGCAAAGATTTGGCAGCTGTGATTGCTAGAACTTTACAGTAATGTTACTGTCACACACTGTCATTGAGTTTGTTTTTCATTTTCAAGGACTCTCAAGCCCTATTCGGACGGGACTAGTTTAACATGGAGAGGAGGGGTAAAGAAATAATTACCAGAGCTTCTCTGTGATTTTAGTCCCGTCCGAATGTGCATCTCAGTAATCATTACGGACAATGTCAGTAAAGATTACGGTGGCTTTTACCTTCAGTAAAAAGGTCCGGAAAAATAACCTCAGGTAATATTAATCCCTAATAATACTAATAATAGGTTTGGGATGTCTACAGTACACAGAAGTCGCAGTTCGGTACATACCCCGGTTGTGGGGACACGTTTCGATACAAGTTCGTTACAATAGGAAAAATGGCCACACGAGTGCAATTCTCACTGTCAACTATTAACTACAACTTTTGCCTCAATAAACTCCTGATTACTGCTTATTAATAGTTAGTAAGGTAGTTGTTAAGCTTAGGTATTGGGTGGATTAAGTGATGTAGAATAAGGTCACGCAGAATAAGGCATTAATATGTGCTTTATAAGTACTAATAAACAGCCAATATCCTAGTAATATGCATGCTAATAAGCAACTAGTTAATTGAGAGAACTGGACCTAAACTAAAGTGTTACCGGGAAAAGGAACATATCCAAAATGCTTTATTTTGTAGTTTGTTGCACAGCTGCATTTAGTGCATTAAGCACTACGCAGTAAACACAATGCACTCTTGTATAGGTCAAATTTTGCAAAAACAAAAGGTAATTGGTCACAATTAGCTACAAAACTGAAAAGCATCTTGTGTTACAAAAGTACAAAATAAATAGAATAATGAAAAAGAAAACTTGTGCATTAGCAATTTGCTCCACTTAAACTATATTTAAATGTTCAAAGCTTAAGCCCAACCCTCCTATACTTAATTAATTTTCTGCGTTCTGCTCCGTTTTGCACACAGTTTAGTGCACAAGCCTTTCAAGTTTACTCCTTTGTCCATGAGCGCAGAAAGACGCATTTGACGCGTGCGCACTATCTGGGACTTGTTTTCAAGCGCTCAATCATTCGCACCCATAGACAGTAAAAGAAATGGACACAGCGACCCCATTGGAACTCAATTGAGACAAGTGAAGCCCATTTTCAGCGATTTCTTAGCACTTCCTTTCCTGACGCGCAGACTCAAACCGAGCAAAGCGTTACACGGACCACGTGAGCAACCCGTCTGTCTTCTAGTAGCTGTGCCAAGAGAAATCTGAATCATTTCCTTCCGAAACTTGCAGAGACGGAGAGTGTGAGTAGGAGGTGTCCATAAGCTTGGAGCAGGAGAAACTTTTGCTAGGTATTCTGATTAATTATATTGTCATTTTGGCTCCACGTCCCCCCGATTGCCCGCGAGCTTCTCCTCCCGTCTATACGGTAATCTCTCTAGTGTGCGACAGAGAGTCGCGTGGTTATGACGCAATCGTTAGCCTACTTTTACAAAAACTGCTTCTACGGGTCCATAACATAAGCTACAAGGTAATGGAGCATTTTATACATTGTCGTGTATCTTTAGAAATAAATAATGGACAAATGGAGTCTTTAAACGCCTCAGATGTAAAGTTATTCGCTGTCAAAGTGACGCCAAAATGAATGGGAGTCAATGGGATGCTAACGCAAGTGAAGTTCTGCTACAAGATGTCGGCACCCGGCCGACTTCAACTTCCGGTCGACTTCCTTCCCGCCTGGTTCGCACCATAGACAGTAAAAGAAATGGACACAGCGACCCCATTGGAACTCAATTGAGACAAGTGAAGCCCATTTTCAGCGATTTCTTAGCACTTCCTTTCCTGACGCGCAGACTCAAACCGAGCAAAGCGTTACACGGACCACGTGAGCAACCCGTCTGTCTTCTAGTAGCTGTGCCAAGAGAAATCTGAATCATTTCCTTCCGAAACTTGCAGAGACGGAGAGCGTGAGTAGGAGCTGTCCATGAGCTAGGAGCAGGAGACACTTTTGCTAGGTATTCTGATTAATTATATTGTCATTTTGCCTCCACGTCCCCCCGATTGCCCCGAGCTTCTCCTCCCGTCTATACGGTAATCTCTCTAGTGTGCGACAGAGAGTCGCGTGGTTATGACGCAATCGTTAGCCTACTTTTACAAAAACTGCTTCTACGGGTCCATAACATAAGCTACAAGGTAATGGAGCATTTTATACATTGTCGTGTATCTTTAGAAATAAATAATGGACAAATGGAGTCTTTAAACGCCTCAGATGTAAAGTTATTCGCTGTCAAAGTGACGCCAAAATGAATGGGAGTCAATGGGATGCTAACGCAAGTGAAGTTCTGCTACAAGATGTCGGCACCCGGCCGACTTCAACTTCCGGTCGACTTCCTTCCCGCCTGATTCGCACATGCGCTGTTCTTCTTCTGCTCTTTTTCCTGTTGTGGCGGTTAGCAAACAACATTGCATTACCACGTACACCCCCTTCTGGTTTGGAGTGTGCATTGCCTGTGACTGACTGTACTCGTCGTCTGACTGCATGCACTGAGCCGTGACGTCCGGACTGTAGTACACCGTATACAGTTTTCGATTTCAGAAGCAGCACTAGTTTCTCATTTGTGGCTGTCTGCATTATCTCTGGCATGTGTTGTCAATCAGCGGGGCAGATCACATCCCTGTAAATCCCCTCAGGTCTTTGGGTTACATTGAATGTATGCCTGCAGCTAATGGGCTTTCTTGTAGTTTGATGGTTTCTTCCTTTGGTTCACCTTGTGTAACCCGCAACCTGCAGTTTCTTGCAGTTTCTCATGCATTCTGGAGTATGGAAGACTCGTCACAATAATCTTTCTCCTTTTATTGCAACAGGTTTTGTTGTACCATTTTTTTGTTGTTGTTAAACCTACTAATATTTTAACAGTTTTGTTATTTCTTTATGCTGTGTTTACATTTCTTAAAGTCCCCCTGTAATTGTATCCTTTCAGCCTCATCTTTAATCACCAAAATTACATATTTAAAAGTTTTTTCCTTGGAAAAAAAAAGTCTCCATGCTTTAAAATATTTTGAATGTAACTCGACACCCTTGCTTCATTTAGTATATGTGGTTCTATGAATATGAAAATGAGCCCCGCCTCCACTCACTCGCTCAGCTCAGAGATCCACTGGTTGACGATCACACGTTGATCTGATTGGTTACAAGGTTGTTTGTGACGTCAGAAACACCAGCGATTTCAAAGCGTGTTTTTGAGACTGTCTTTGGTTCACTGCAGTTTTATAAAATACTCAGCAATGGAGTCGACTTATGAATTTACACATGGTTTGTCTTAAAGCATATTAAAAACACCACATAGACATTTAAACAACATCAAAAGCTGGATTTGCACCACAGGGGGACTGCAGTTGTCAAATGAGAAGTGTCTCCCACTGTTTTGTAATGAATATGGAAAATATGACTGGCCTTTGCGGATTGGAAACAGATGGTATTCCATGGCTGGTGTTCTGCTGGAGCAAAAGATGTTTTGAGGAGAGATGTCCCGATATCTGAACATGAGACACAGATGCACATGCGCTGTTTCATCTATTCACACTGCAGCCCAAATATCTGACAGCACAGAAAAGAGCAAGAGAGTGAGAAGAATTCATTATATGTCAGATGAAATCATCAACCCAGTCAGATGTACAGTAGATGGTTTGTTTTAACTTCCACCGTATCAAATTGTATGTATGTCTTCTATATCTCATGTTCTTAATTCCTTAATATAGAGTCTTTTGATGCAAACAGATTTATTATATGTGGGTAACACTTTAAAATAACTTTCATATTATGTACTTACGTAAAAAAAAAAAAAAATGTGTTAGGTGCAGTGTACTTCTTGTGTTGATGTTCTATTGCAAAACACTCGTACTGCTATTGAGGTGTATATACGGGTAGGTTAGGGACAGGTTTGGTGGGATGGGTAGGTTTAAGGGTGGGTTACAGATCAGTTTTAAGGGATAAAATGATTGACTACAGTGTAGTGAACCAATCAGTTCTTGACCCTCTGGTACTATTCGCATATTGGTAAAAAAAAAAAAAAAAAATTATTGAAATGATTGTACTATATTTTAGTTTGATAATGTTGTTTTATTAAATATTTTGTATTTTTCAGGGGATTTTATGGTACTCAATTATATATATGCAGTAGTTATAATCAATTTATTCAGTTTTTGAGTATAGACCTGAAAATTAAATGTCCAACTTAATGGTCATAACCAGAATGCCTTTTATTGTCAGAGCCCGGTCCAACTCAAGTCGTCTGTCACATCGGATTGGTAAACAAGACGAAATGAAAAATGACTCACCCAACTCACCACTAAACTTGATGTGCCAAGTCTGAATATGCCAACTGTGCAAATAACCAATAACATTTTAAATGAGCAGGATACAGGTTTGGAGCAACATGTGGGCGAGTAAATTATGTTTTTTTTTTTTTTTTTCTTTAAGCACAGACATTTTTTGTTGGTTAAGTGTTAAGACTAGATGACGATAATTGTTGGGGAAAATGTGTGTTCAACCTTTGGGTTTGTAGAGTAAGCACTGTTACGGCATCTTCATTTTCTACACAAGCGTTCAATTCAGCCAGCATTACAGAAGAGATGGATAGAGACGTGAGTCTTAAGAGCAGCGGAGGATGAATCCAACGCCGCAGACAGCGTAGGTGTGATCACTATAGTCAAAGAGAGGCTAAAAATAGGCATGTTCTTCTCTTAATGAAGGGGGGGGATCAGGAATCCCACCTGGCATTGATGCAGGATTTTGATATTTGCTTTCTCATTTAATTATTCATGAAAAGATGATCATCTTAAAAGAGGAAAGCCAGATGCTGTCATGAATGCCAGATATGTTCACTGTGGAGGAATGCATGCATGCTTCTTACATACAATGAGTCAGTTTTAAGCTCATTATGAGTAAATGCTCCACTTATAATGTGTTAGAATTATGTAAAGTGCAAGCATTATAAGGTGCTGACAACTCTGTGTCGAATACTGCTCCAACAGCTTTCTGTTACATAATGTTTGAGGACAGATCAGGGTAATTCAGACAACAGATGGATTTCCCTTCATGTGTGGGGATCCATATCAGCCCAACACATACACAAGCAGTCTCTTACGCTTCGTAACAACACAGAGTAGTTTGGAGGTGTCAGATAAAACCCTTAAAAAGGTGTTTGTGGGAGAAGACTAGTTCACACTGCCTTGACAAACACCAGCCGATCCACGACCATTGGAATATAGGCTGTGTTCTGACTGTCAGAAAAAAATCTGATTTCTTGCATATCCAGATGGGTTTTTGAAAGTCTGGACAGCAAAAAAAAAAAAAAAAAAAAGACTCGATAGGATGCTTATTTGGAGATGAAGCACCTCCATTTGTCCTGCATCTGTCTTAAAGCCTCGTCACATTTCCAAAGACTCTGGACACACATCTTATTTGATCACTGATTTGCCTGCAGTCTGAACATAGCTATAGAGCCCTATCTTGCACCCAGCGCAATTCACTTTGTACACGACGCATGTGTCATTCCTATTCTGCACCCGACTCACAGCGGACTTTTCCCTCCACAGACGCACGTCAGTAAATTAGGGAATGAACTTGCGCTCCCGGGGGCGGTTCAGCGAAAAGAGGAGGCGTGTTCCGGCGCAAGCGTTCCCTGGTGCTATTTTGCAGTTTCAGAAAACAATTCCGCCACAGACCAGGAGAAACCTCGTCTAAAGTCAGTGGCGCGTTGCGCATGTTATTCAGATGCTATTTTAAGGGCGCATGCTTGGCCATAATGTAGCGTGTGCACAACGTGCATTCACTTCTCTCATCCACACACAGATGCAGCAGTTCTCATTTTTAGAAAACCATACATTATTACAAGGAAAAATATTACCACACGAGGGAAATCATTGTTGTGTCCATGAAGATGTGAAATAATAGGCATAAATCTAGCTTACACATTTACCCAAATTATCATACGCCTGTTTAACCGAAGCTAATTTGGGTGTGTTTCTCCATCCCCAATGTCACTTCTCTGTGTTTTACGGCCCTGGCGAGAACGTCGGTCTCCTCGGCTGTGAACCGCTCCTGGCGTGCGTCTGGCAAATCCGCCCTTATATAGCAATCCGCCGTGGAACAAGCGCGCCTGCTCTTAAAGGGAATGTGAGATGACGCTCTGATTGGTTTATTTCACGTTACGCCCAAACCACACCTATGAGTAATGAAGCTACTTCAGACCAACACATTTAAGATTTGCGAGACCCGCCCACAAAGTTACTTGCGTTTCACGTTTGATACTTGCGTTTCAGATCGTTAAAATAGGTGTGTTTCAGGTAGTGTGAAACAGAATCTTTCTACATTAATGGCCATTTAAAAATAGGCGAATATTCTGACCAAAAAGTTTTTGTTTTTGTTTTTTTGTTTTTTTTGCTATCAACATATAAATCACCCTTATTTCATTGATGCTTCACGAGCACCCAAATTAATAACATCATGAAATAGATCATGAGATGATTGTTGGAGTTCTTGGAGTGATTAGTCACATCTGGCAGCTGAGCAATGAGATGCTAACGGATCCTTCACTCCAGGTATATGGAATAGCATATTAAAAACACCACATAGACATATAAATACATATAAAAGTTGGATTTTCACCACAGGGGGACTTAAAAGGCTTTTTGAGGAACAAAGAAACTGGATCTTCTATGGCATCGCTGTGAAAAAAAAAAAAACATTCTAGAAGCTTTATCTTCAACAGTGTAAAGAGCTATAGTTATGATTATAGTAATCGTCCTTGGAGTGAACAGCCCCTTATAGTCTGTGTGTATGTACTGTACTCACCTGAAACACTTAAAAAACCACATGAACACAGCAGGAATATGTATTACACTACACAAGCTCCCAGCTGCCTACGCTCTGCTTGAATAAAACATTCATCAGACTATGATGCAGGCTATGAGATCTTGTTCATGAGCAGAATTCAGCAATGCCTTCATGGATGCCAAAATACTAATGTCAAACTCCTGTTTATTCCATCTAGTTTAAGGGTAGAGACACCGGGCCTGTGCTAAAAAAAAAAGCAAAGAAAACTCATCCCGGATGTGCAGTTTTCCTCCTGGGATAGCAGGCATCTAATGTTTGAAGAGAGGACAAAACATGTCATTTTAACGGCATTAAACTGCAAGATCTGCTCCAACCAGCAGGTTTATTAGATGCACGTCTCCCTCTCAAAGACTGTATAACAATCCTTTATTTTCTAAACCGCTCATTGTTTTCCTGTGTCAATCAAATAAAGGTGAGCTAGAGAAGAGAGTGGCAGGAAGACATACACACACACACAAACACACACACACACACACACACACACACACACACACACACACACACACACACAGGCAACAACAGTCATTCGTAATTGAAATTTGAACTGTTAATGGTCGGAGCCGAAAGCCTCATGGGTATTTCACTTTGCTGCCTGTCAATTCTATGTACTGTTTGTCCCAATCCCGTATGTCACCGTTTCCGGGTCCAAACGCTCCTTTAGATCCCAAAAGCAAGCAATGAGTCTTGCTAATATACAGTGCCTATAGAAAATCATCATTCCCCTTTGAAATAGTTACAGCCTGAAATCAAAGCTTTTCCAGCTTTATTTACAAATTTTGCCTTACAACATCAAACTAATGAAAGAAAAAGTCAACAGTTATGAAAGTTAATAGAAAACTGAAAAAGAATAACCGCATTGTAAAAGTCATCTGATTTAATACACTAAAGATCCACCTTTTGCTTTAATTGCAACCATTGATCTTTTTGGATATGTCTGTAGCTTTGCACACCTAGATTGGGGAATATTTGTCCATTCTTCCTTGCAGAAAAGCTCAAGTCTAATTCTGTGGTGAGCAGCAATGGACTGCTCTCCTCAAGTCTTCAAGACAGATTTTCTGTCAGATTTAAGTCAATGCTTGCAACTCAAGGACATTCACCTTCCTATCCTGAAGCCATTGCGTTGTTCTTTTGGTGGTATGTTTAGGATTATTGTTGTGTTGGGTTTTCCTCAATAATCTGGATGTACTTGGCAGCATCTATTTTCCCTTTAAAGGGGTGGTTGAATATGATTTCACTTTTCTAACTTTAGTTAATGTGTAATGTTGCTGTTTGAGCATAAACAACATCTGCAAAGTTACAACGCTCAAAGTTCAAAGCAAAGCGAGATATTTGCGTTTAAAGAAATCGCTTTTTAAGGACTACAACAAACGGCTGGTAGAGACTACACGAGCTTCCTCCAGGGTTAGTGACATCACCAACCCTAAAATTTACATAAACCCCGCCCCCGGGAACATGTTTTATAGATTATCAGGACAGAATATGCTAATTAATGACTAGAAGATAACTACACATAAGCTTCATAAATTCATCAACTAACCATTCAAAAATGTCTACATTTTCACTTCTTCTTGAGTCTCTCCATCATTGTCTGACTCCGGTTTGAACATAAAAGGCTAAAAGATTTTGAAATTTTCAGTG
This sequence comes from Vimba vimba, assembly GCA_022828995.1. Lineage (NCBI taxonomy): Eukaryota > Metazoa > Chordata > Actinopteri > Cypriniformes > Leuciscidae > Vimba > Vimba vimba. The sequence goes on along the minus strand of CM040832.1, from coordinate 1,435,862 downwards.
CATGTGTGTGTGAGGAAAAATGACACAAGCTCTTGAAGCTCCGCCCCCTGTGCCGGGAGCAGCAGCTCATTTGCATTTAAAGGGACAGACACAAAACGTTTTTGCTCACCCTCAAAAAGTGACAACTTTAACATGCTGTATAAAAATATCTGTGGGGTATTTTGTGCTGAAACTTCTCATACACACTCTGGGGACATCATAGACTTATTTTACATCTTGTGAAAAGGGAATTATACCACCCCTTTAATTTCTGACCTGTGTTTGGAGGTGACAATCGCACCTTTTGCCAGATTCTTACAGGTGTGTTTTTGCATAGCGCAAACAAGACTGAGTGTGGCACTTTTCAGGAAAGGCAACTAATTAATTACTAATTACAACATTAACGTGTCTGCGATGTGAGCAATTGTCTTCCTTTACTCTCAACATGGTCATTAAATGCATCACTTACACAAACACTTTACTCAATTGTTACCTATAGTCACCATGCTGGAGCTACTAGTGATCTGGACCATTAAACATATTTTCCACTTTAAAATAATGGTCCAGATCACTAGTAGTTGAGTAATTGATGCATTTTATGACTATATTCAGATAAAAAATGATGACTGATTACAACTCAGACACACGATAATGTTCTTTATAATTTGTCAGTTAGTTAATAGTTCTTAATGAGGCTAATCTCATTAACTAATTACTGATTACCTAATAAGGAACTATCTCCTGTCAATTTTATATTACTTACTGATTAGTTAAGCTTGTTTCTATAGTTAATAGCAGCTGAAGTGTTAATGTATTACTACTCCTTAGTCCTGCGTTACTTATGACGGACCTTTACTCTAAAGTGTTACCGCTTGTGAGATAGTTGACAAATACATCAGTGTCCTTCAAAGTCCTTTAAAGCTACACTGTGTGATATTTTCCCCCCATCTAGCGGTGAAATTGTATATGACTACCCAGTGAATATTAGTTTCTGTTCCTTTCAATTCCGAGAGCGTTTTAACTCCTACAGTGGCCGTATTATTCCAAGATTAACATGGCTTCCAGTTCGACTTCGTCCATGAGTGTTCCTTCAAGTGATGAGGTTACTTTAGAAAACTATTACAAAGTGCATTTTGTTATTTAGTCAGTTAACATGTAGGTTATGACCTCTATGTAAAATTAATAATAGTTTTATGTTTTCGTTATTTTGGTACCATTTCATTGCTAATATCAGCTATCCCAAACGAATGCAAGCTAATGTTAGTAAAGTATCAGTGCTATCGTTATTCTGTATATCGACTCTGCTACATGTCCTCGAAAATTGGTGTGATCCTCCATCTTCAGCAATCTTTAAAAATTCTTTTCAAATCTGCCGGCAGTCGCGAGTAATCTCCCCCTCGCATTCGTCACGGTGTCACTGAGTGTAAGGGCGCTTTCACACTAGCACTTTTGGTGCGCACCCGGGTTCGAATGACGTCAGAGTTCGGTTCGTTTGAATGATGTGAACGCTGTTTTCCGAACTCGGGTGCGCACCCGCGAACCGTACTCGAGGTCGCTTAAAAAGGTGGTCTGGGGTACGGTTCATGTGAACTCGGGTACGGTTCGCTTCTGATATGAACGCAATCGTACCAAATCGCGGAAGTGAACCGTTATTGATGACGTATAATGTGGTGCGTGCCTGCGTGCGTGTGTGTTTAACAACTGCAAAAGGGTCTATACACTTACCTTGACGAAAAGCGGGATTGACGCACTGCAAGCAGAGAGATGATTTCTGCTTGCCTCCACAAAAATTGTCTTCGGCGGACATCCCGCTGTCTTTGGAACGGTTTTAATACTTTTGCGGCAGACAGACGCAAGTGTGTTTCTGTATCTTTTCTTTGAAACCAAAACCAAAGGTTAAAAAATAAGAAGAACAAATGTGAAGCGAGCAATTCTATCCATTTTGACGCCTTTTCATAGCGGTTACCAAGCAACACGAGTACGCGCCAGCTGCAGCTGATGACGCAAGCGTACTGCGGTTCAGATACAAATAATATAATGTGAACACAGTCCATCGGGGGCAGGGGGAGGGGGAGGGGGAGGGGGAGGGGGAGGGGGAGGGGGGAGCAATCGAACTCGGGTTCGGAACAGGCAATCGAACCAAGTGTGAAAGCACCCTAAAACGCGAAAGGCGAAGCTTGAATTTCCAGGTATGTCCCTCTTTGGCGAATGTATTTTCAAGATGGAGGCGCAACATGGCTGCCGCCATTCCAGCAACTCGCTCGTATGTATTATAAATGGCAGATTTTATGCTTACAAGAATACTTTATTAGTTGGTGGAAGTAATTATACATTGATGAGCACATATACTTTTGAAAGAACAAAGTGTTTTTTGCTAAGAATCAACTTAAAAAGTTACACAGTGTAGCTTTAAAGTTGCCTTTGGCCTCTTGATAGCTTCTCTTATCAATGTCCTCCTGGCTCGGTCATCCAGTTTGGACGAACGGCCTGATCTAGGCAATGTGTTGGTGGTGCCATACGCTTTCCACTTCCTAATGCTCTGAACAGTACTCAGAGATAAACCCTTCGAAGTGTTTTGTGCCTTTCTTCAACTTTATCCCAGAGGCCTTTTGAAAACACTTTCCAAACCATTGTAAATTCTTTGCAGTTCCATCTTCAAGAAACAGCTGGTTTTATTCTGAAGTAATCAAACCCACTACAGTTGATGTCAGGTGGGGTCATTAGCCTGGTGTTTGATCTGGAAGTTAATTGGTTGCACCTGAGCATGTTTATAATGGTATTAGGGTTTTTACCGTTGAAACGATGTCGTGTAAACAGCTCCTAAGGGACTTAGACTATACCATACTTTAGCAAACTAGGTATTTCACTAATTCATTTGTAATAATCCTACAGAATGTTTTAAAATGCTATTTTTACTTTGATTATGAGTGTTATAATGTGTACAAACAACTCAAAAAAGTTGGACATCGTTTATTTTATGTCCCAGGGTGTAATGTGACAAAAGGTAAAGATTTTCACAGGATATGATGACTTTCTATAGGCACTGTACACTCGAGTGCGGTGTGATCCTGACCTTTATCTCCACAGTGAAATCTCATACAGCCAGACTGGGATTCATTCCCATAAACGGCTGGCGAGATACGCCACAATTTAACAAGCAGATAACAAACATCAAAACATAAATCTTTAAAAGCTGTTAATGAAGAAGAGACATATTTGATCACCACAAAAGGGTGTAAAATGGAGAAAATAGCACGTCGTCATTAAAGCCCTTGTTAGAGAGTGAGAGACAGAAAGAGCGAGGAGAGAGATTGTATATTCATTTGTGTGTGTGTGTGTGTGTGTGTGTGTGTGTGTGTGTGTGTGTGTGTGTGTGTGTGTGTGTGTGTGTGTGTGTGTGTGTGAGAAAAAGCCTTGTGAACTCAGCTATGCACAGCATAAACACAGGAAACCACACAGATGCTGACATCTGTAGGCTTTTAGATAAAGGATTTTAGTATGTTAACTCTTTAACCGCCATGTGGAGGAGAAAAAACTTCCCAAGGAAAGAACAGATTGTGTAAATTAAATTTGACTGAAAATAAAGAAATAGTAATGAATCTAAATATAAGTCAGTAATTGAATTTCTCAAAGATTAAAAGAAAGAAGTGAATGTGTGAGTGTTCCTGCAGGAGGACTCCTCTGACCTCTTAAAGGGATAGTTCATCCAAAAATGAAAATTATCCCATGATTTACTCTCCCTCAAGCCATCCTAGGTGTATATGACATTCTTCTTTCAGACGAACACAATCGGAGTTATATCAAAAAATGTCCTAGCTCTTCTAAGCTTTATTATGGGAGTGAATGGAGGACAAGATTTTGAATCCCAAAAAAGTGCTTTCATCCTTCATAAAAGTAATCCATACGACTCCAGGGGGTTAATAAAAGGATGAGCAACTTTTGGAAAACGCTTGAAACGCAAGTGTAGACAGAGAGCGTTCTCAAATGAAAAGGCCGTTTTCAAATGTATCCGTTTAATGTAGACATAGCCTAAGGGTTAATAGGAAAATTTTCTAAAAATTGCATGTGCAACATTAGTAGCCTACAACATTATAGTGATCATGAAAAGGAAGTTGCGCTGGTCTCCTATTGTGCCGTATATCCGAGTGAAACGCTTCTGGAACAAGAACTAATGTAGGGCGGGGCCTAATTTAATCCGTGGGGAATTGATTGGATGGTTAAATGGTTGTGGTTTTCTATTGGTGGACCTCATGTGATTGACAGGTTACCCCGCCCTCGTCATCAGAGAAGAGATGTTGCAAGAGGGAGGGGAAGTTATTCTGATTCAAGATTATTATGAGACACATGACTTTAAAACAATAATGATGTGCACAGGTAAATCATTTAGAATCCTGCGATATTTCGTTTTTTTAAAAAAAATCATTGTCTATTTTGATTTTATTGTGCATGGGGTAATTTGCAGTAAATTAAATATGAGTTGTTGGACCCAAATAGTGGCGTGTAATTGATTCGTCAAGTCATCAAAATCTCACTCCAGCTTAAAGTTAGCAACCCTGTCACTGTCTGCACAGTCTCTCAGCCTCAGTCACGCCCACACTCCGTTCACTGAACGTGTTGAAAGTCTGGCTGCGCGAGAATACTGTCGATATTTCAAATGCACAAAGTGCATCTTCTTTAATAAGAGATGCACACATTGAGAGGTTGTAATGACAGCAGCTGTGGTTGTTTAAACACCCTTCACGTGTATCCTAGGCTACAGAAATATTTACATCCAAGAAATGATCGTGTCGGTGTTGGTTTGCTGTAACATACTGTGTTTGTTAGTTGTTGTTTTTTTCAATCCCACGCAAATTATTAAAATTCTCTCTCTCTTTCTCTCTCTCCCTCTGTCAGTGTGCGTCATGTAGAATGGCGTCACGTGGGAGTACAAAAGCCAACGCTCGCGCTCTTCCCCTTACAAACGATTCGCTCCTCGAGACCGCGCCTCTGAGGAGATACTTCACAAAGAACACTAGCGTTTATTATTTACTAAAATAATGCAACCAAATATGAGTGACTTTTATCGACACGAACTCGTCTGTTTGATAGGAGTATTCAAACATCTGAGTGAAATCACGGATATCACGCTCGCCTTTGAACTGTTTATTGTGGATTTATAGACGAGGAAAGACGTTCGACTGGGGAGCTGAAAGAAAAAGGAAGGAGAGAAAGAAAGACGAACTTATTTCGTTTTTAGATATTCTCGTTCAGACCATATTTTTTTGCTTAAGAATCGTGAAGTTTGTCTCGAGCGCGTATCCAGCTGCTGGCGCGCGCTGGGCTGAGATGGAGAGGACGCGCGCGCTCAGATGGAAGTTTTCTCTCCAAACATCCAAACAGAGAGAATCCGATGGACTGAATAATGAAACTACAAAAAAACAGCTTTTAAAGCAAAGTATTAGTTAAGTTATCCTCTACGGTGGAGTGGAAATATGATGGTGATGATCGTGAGATCTACTTGTGCGTAATGGACACATAACATCAGGAGGAGGATCTCAGCATACAGGTGTGTATTATAAGTGTCAGGGTTTATTACTGAATCGCAAATCAGTACAAATATGTGGATCTGGTGGTCGTTTTGGGGTCGTTTTTTATGGATGTTTTATAGATGTAATGTTACGCTTAGACTTCAAATGTATTTCTTCACGTCTCACAAGTATTTTTCCGTATTAACATTTGAGTGGTTCTGTTTATGTGCATGATGCGCTAAAGGAAATGTTCAGCAGGTTTGTTAAAGGTTAGTATATCTATCCATCAGACAGATGAGCAGATGAACACAAGACCAATATTGGAGAGCATATGATCATTGGGCTGGAGAGGACTTTATTACTTCTGCCACCCACACACACACACACTCACTCACACACACACATACTCTCTCTCTCTCTCTCTCTCTCTCTCTCTCTCTCTCTCTCTCTCTCTCTCTCTCTCTCTCTCTCTCACACACACACACACACACACACACATAGACACACACACACACTCAAAACACACTCTCATACACACTCTCTCTCTCTCTCACACACACACACACACACACACACACTCAAAACACACTCTCACACACATTCTCTCTCACACACACACATACACACTCTCTCTCTCTCACACACACACCCACTGATCTGTTTATGAACAACAGATGATCGTGGGTAGTCATATATTCATACATAAATCTAGGTACCATCAAGACAATCTCTCAATATATTATTGATTCTAACTCATAACAAAATAATAAAAGAAAAATATACACTTACAGTATAATTATACATTACACATATTTAGCATTACACATTTTTTTTTTTTTTTTTTTTTACACACTAAAAGTGGTACTTGAGGCTCACTCAGTGAAACCATTCACTAATGTATCTAATCTTAAGTCTGCAAAACTACAGGCACATTATCTGCTTTACACAAATTGGCAAAATGTTTAACACAGTTCTCTACATTAGACAGATCATTCAAAACTAACAGCTCTTGTGTTTCATGTAGAAAACACTACCAATTCCACAATCATTTCCCGATTGCCTACACCCAATGATCTTGTGTGAAAGCAGTTACTTAAATTGATCACTTAGGATGTTTTCACATATAGTTCCTTTTAAAAGAACCAAACTCACTTCACTTAAAGTTAACCAGAAAGGGAACTAGCCGCATGTGGCCTCAGTCCTTTTGGTGTTCACATATAGTGTACTCAGAAGAGAACCTGGTTCTTTTTGTGGTCCTCTTCAGCATTGAAGTGATCTCAGACCCTTTCTTGTTGACACCAGAACCTCAAAAGAACTCAGATCCCAGCTTTCTGTGCATTTTGCATGGCCCGAATATTGGCATTTTTTCACAAAGAAAGAGAGACAAAAGAGAAAAGTTTTTTCCCAGAAAAGGGGGACTTTTCAGGTACAGAAATACTGCAGAAACTGAATAAAGTAATCAAATGTAAAATAACACTGGATAGGGCGATATGGCAAAAAAAAAATCTAATATCTGTATCTTCTGGTTGAATGGCGATATACGGTATATATCTCTGTATTTTCTACGTTTTTCGACTTGAATAAAAAATGATCTGTATTTATTTTAAATATATATATATATATATATATATTTCACAATCTGCCCAATGTTGTCCTACAAACAATGTTCATATTGAAGGCTATGAAAACTAATATGGTGAATGTAACCATATAGGTTCTGGAATGCATTATGTGGAAAAAAAAGGGTTACAATCACATTATATTCTAACACATTCAAATCTAAAAACCAAAAATAATGATTTTATTTTTAAATTCACTAAACTAAAAATGTAAAATAAATACAAACAAAAGCACAGACTAATTAACATAAATTTTAGTTACCGCTATCATAAAAATACATTTACTTGTAAGTTTAAAATTGTACATATGGCACATTTATTGTCCAACAAAAAATATTTTAGCAATATGTATATTTTAGTCAGAATTATTGCGCTCCTATTCTATTGCGCTCCGTCTGGCACACATTCGCATGGTGGCGCTCATTCACGGAAATCTGTGAAGTTTAGCGGAGATTCAGAGCAGCTTTACAATAGTAACAAATTCAAATTCTGCTGAAAACCAGCTCTAACAAGTCAATAGCGTCATTATACAGCTCAAGTCATTTCAGTGTTGATTCAGTTCAGTTCCATTACTGTGTAAAATTCATCAATTTTGCATACATACTTTATACAGTGTATTTGTGCTCATACATGTACGTTTGAACTCCACTCCACTGCACACGAACAAGCAAAAACAATTTTTTTCTTGCAAGAGATGTGTGACGTTTTGCATGTTGTGTTCAAGTTTTGTGGTTGCATGTGTAGTTTCTAGAAATGGGGCCAATGTAAAAAAAAAACTGTAAAGGTGCTATATGTAGAATTCAGAAACGTCTAGGTTACTAATGTAACTCCCATTCCCACGTTAATCGACAGTGACTGACAAATTGGGGTGTCGCCTGAGAGCCCAATCACCTTGAAGTGGTAACAGAACGAGCCAATGCACGTCGGCTAGTGAGATTTACATCGCAAGCCGCATCCCCGCTTCCGGGTGTATAAAGGCTTGCATGCAATACTCACATCAAGCTTTCGCTTCGGAGCCGAGACGTGTCCTGGCTGTCAGCGAAGGCACAGGAGTTGTGGCGACGGGTATTAATGTCATTAGTAACCTAGATGTTCCCTATCAGTCAGTCACATTCGATGTTAATCATCAGTGACTGACGAATTGGGATCCCTATGGAAGTCGCCACAACTACTAGCTCCTTCTAGCGCTCTGAGTTTGCCGGCTGGGGCAGAGAAGGTCAATCACTGAGTTCCTTTCACCCTTTACAGTGAGACTGTTGGATAACACTGGGAAAGCTTGCCTATTCCAGTTTTGGAAAGGGATGCTGCGGAGGCCACATCCTGCCCAGGCCTTTTCCTTCTGCTGTCCTCCATAGCAGACAAAGAGCCTTTGCAAAGCCCTGAAACTTTGTGTGTGGTCCACGTACAATACAGGGCGCGAACGGGGCAGCGCTTGCTAGTTCACCACCTGGTCCTTGAAAGGATTGGTGGGAACTTTGGGCACGTATCCAGGCCGGGGTCTCGGGGTGACGTGAGAGTTAGTCGGCCTGAATTCCAGGCTATTAATAGAAGTTATAGCTGGCTAATAGAATAGAGAGTGCAGCCAAGAGTGCTATCTTAAGGGACAGGATTTTAATCTCCACTTACTGCAAAGGCTCAATGGGTGCTCTCTGTAAGTGCATCAGGACCACGGAGAGGTCCAAAGAGGGAATGAGGGATGGTAGAGGGGGATTCGACCTCCCGGCGCTTCTCAGGAACCTGACTACCAAGTCGTGTTTCCCTACAGACTTGCCTCGTAGAGGGAGGTCTCGCTGAAGTGATAGTGTCTACTACCGCTGGGGGTAGGTCACTTAAACCCTCTGCGTTCCATCCAGAGACCCCACTTGGAGGTTCTAGAGATCTGGACGCGGGTGCCAGATGGTTCCCCGTCCCTGAGAAAGCAGGTCCTTCCTCAGTGGATTACGCCACGGAGGGGCTGTCAAGAGGAGCATGAGTTCTGGGAACCAGGTCCGTGTAGGCCAGAAAGATGCAACCATCAAGACCTGCTCCTTGTCCTCCTTGACCTTGCACAGGGTCTGTGCGAGTAGGCTCAGGGGGGAAACACATATTTGCGTAGGCCCGGGGGCCAGCTGTGTGCCAGTGCATCTGTGCTGGGGGTCCCCCCTGAGTGAGTCCAAAGTGGTCCCACATCAGCTGGACTGTCCGGGGGTGGAGTCGCCACTCTTCCCTGGACGTATGCTGTCGTGAGAGCTCGTTGGCTGCACGATTGTGGTCGCCTGGGATGTGAAATGCATAAAGCAACCTGAGTCACTTCTGACTCCAAGGCGCAAGAGATGCCCACTGTCAACCCACACTTCTTGTAACCCAGAGATTGAGGAATTTGCTCATTTGCGTAGATTTTGGGTACCAATGGCTGTGAGACCAGCGGCGGAATAGAAACAAACTGAAACAAAGGATTCTCCGCCCGGCCCTCCACCGGGTGAATTTGATTAGATTTATTTAATTATATCAAAAATGCCTTACACATGAAACAAAAAGGCATCAAATACAATCGAGGATAAAAACACAATAAACTCCAGGACTTATTTCCATTGTGGTCCTCAACACATAACATCAGGACAAGACACTTACAGATTGTGTGATAATCAATGACATAACATAAAAACATTTTTCTTAAATAAATAAAAATAAAAACGGTAACTGGCCCCTGGTTCTATTCCGCTACCCTCTCTAGTAACCAGTCCTTGATTCTCTTTTTAAAAGAGTTCATGCTGGAAATTACTTTAATTTGCCGGTCTAACTTGTTCCACTAAACTGCCCCTATATAGGCAAAGGTTTCTTTCCCTATCACTGTCTTAAATGTATAAGGACTGACTAAGGACAAGGAGGTCTGATATGCTGCCGCGAGTGTAAATATTATTATATTATTATAATATCTAGGCTAGAGAAACGTCTTTTTCAGGGTTCAATGCACAAAGTCTCTTTGGTCTAAATTTCTACGCTTTCCTTTTTTTAAACAGTTTTTAGCATGAAATGAAAATTGACGCTATTTACTTTCTTAATCCACCATTTTCCTCACTTCTCCGGCTGCATTACGGCGAGAGGCTTCCTTTTGGATTCCGATTAGTTTTTGTAATCATTGAGACATTGTTACTAACGATAGCGAGCAGTGGAAGCTAGCGGGTGTCATTACAGCCGCAGAAAGCTCAGGGCCATTGTGAAGTGTCTCACCACTGTGGCGAGATCGGTATGCTTAGACATGGCCCTGAGATGGCCCTTACGAAACTACTCAAATGTCACATTACTACAACAAGGCCAAACCAAGAACTCACTTGGCAATTAGTATGCTGAATGCGATTTTGTTTTTCAGTGCAATCATTTTGTACAGCTCTGTCTTATTTTCATCACTTTCTTGTGGTATAGCTTGACAAGAAGCCTGCTTTTATAGTATTTTGGTGGAAAATGCTTCTCATTACATAACTGGTGAAATGCTATAGCTTTGTATTTACAAAAATTTTATCCATTTTAAAATAAAGTGAATTTGTGCACTTTAAAAGCGATCCAAAAGCAGAGCGCCTGCAAAGTGTTTACTGAGAACTGAGTCACTTAAAACATGTTATTGTGAGGTTTATTGTCACTTTACAACACACAGCACAGCTTCATTGGGTGAAAACTGTTTCATGTTGGGTTTGAATGTGATAGACCAATGTAAATGCTAAATTAAACTGGTTTGATTAGGGTTTGATTAAACTCTGCAGGACGGTAGATCACTAGGAGACCTATGTTTCAAAATATTGATTTCTGACCATGATTAAGATGCATTTTGACAAATGCACAACTATGACAGCTTTGTAATATTTCACCTGACCAGCAGAGGAATTTATGGAGTTCATTCATCTTTATACTCTTTTAAACTGTAAAGTGTCATATTTTTCTTTCATATTTGCATGCTGGAAAAACACATGCTGCTCCCGTGGCGCTGACGCTGAAACATGCATTAAAAACAACAAACAAAAGCAAGAGTAATGCCACCTTGCAGGAATGTGGAATTAAAATGTGAACTTTGACACTCAAATGTAAAAGATCAGATGGAAGGATGATTTTCCCATTTCTGTTGAGGTATTTGGGTATTTGGCTTAATTTAGCATTTTTCTTGTCAACTAAATTAATAAAACTAGTTCAAAATTAACATTAATTAAATGTTTTATATTACGGTATGCATTTTCTAAGCTGTGCTGTGTGTTGTAAAGGGAAGACGTGGCACCAATTCACCAAATTTTATTTTAAAATGAATAATACACATTTGTTGAAAATAAACTTTTGTTAAAGCTCTCTAGCTTTACTGAAAACCAATGCCTAAAATAAAATATCGATAAAGAGATAAGTGATTGTGAATGTCTTTTGGATCACATGTTTGATGATTAGATGTTTGAAGCTGCTGATAAACTCACAGGCTATTAGAAACGGCTCATTGAGAGTTAAGCATTCTTTAGAGGAAAGTACCCGTTTCCAGACTGTAGCCGACAACAGAAGACTGTTGGCTATATGATCACATAATGTGTGCTTTTGTTCTAATATTTGCTTATATAATCTCCACCTCTTCTATCCCCAAGCTTCCAACTCTGTCAACATTTTTTTTTCACAGCTTTGTTGCCTTTTAGCAGAATAACTTTGTGTATGTATTGCACCACTCGCCTTGTGTCGTACACCAACAATCATTGACTTCACAAGCGTCATACTCTTGAATTATAACTACAACACCATACTAGGACCAGCTGATTACATGGCCTTAGGCACCACCTGTTTAGTACTGATTAAAATGAATTTGCATATAATTAGATGTGAAGCTAATAAAGATTCGATTAGATTGAATCGATTAGTGAAAATTTAATGCGAACAATGGAGATGAAAATTCCAATGGAAGTAGTCAAATACAATGTTTTATCTTTGTCTTTTCTCCTCCCTAATGATTTTATAGCGGACTGACCATTTGATTTTTTTGTAAATTCATCAAGTCATTAATTTATTAGAAGAGGTTGGAAGACATCCCTCTCTTCTCAACCTTCTCTCTTTGCCCCCTGCCACAGATATTTTATGAGTTACCCAAAGAGTCAACATCAGAAGAGAAAAACACCACCAATATCTCTTCCTAAACTCAGAATGAGTGGGTGTGCTCAGAGGGATCACCTTCAACTGAGGGGATTTAACATTAAGCCATCACTTTAGTCATCAATTGCTCTGACTGATTGATCAAAAATGAACACTAGACAAAAGCACTTACCTCTTATGACTGTAAACTCTTTTGGCTTTTTCATTTGATGAAATATGAAAGATAGAGACATGCAGCCAAAAAAGAATGTACTTACTTTTTCAGCAATACAAATATAAATATGTAACAGCATAGCCTGAATATTTTTTACAATCTACAGGCGCAGGTGGCTATTGGCACTGCATGAAATAAGATCCCTTTGTGCTACAGATGTTAATGCTGTATTAAAGAAAGCTACTTGTAGATACAAAACTTTGAAACCAACCAAAGGTAAATCAGATATATGACAATGTTCTTACAGGGAAGGCCAAAACATTCCTAATGTCTGCTACAAAATGGATATTGAATAAATCTTATGGTTCTGTCATGACAGCTCTCAGGAGATTGCTATGGTAATAGAGATTGACATGGTAATGGATATGGCAATGTTAAAGTGAACCCCCGTATTAAGACTTGTATGGCTTAATATAATGTAAATGATGTCTCTTACTGAAATATTAAGTAGATAACCCATAAAATAGTTACGTTATTTAAAATATCCACCCCATTTTATACATATTTTGCACAACGTGGGCACCATTTTAGGTGCGCAGTGCATTCTGTGTCGATGACATCAAATGGTTGTACTCTGTGAGCTACTGGCGCTACCTGTTGCTATTTTTACCGCAACACAACTCGGAATATAAAATACTGATACGATGCCACATTGTACGGCTATTGGTTGTAATTTTAATCTTAGTCAGTTGTCTCCCTAAGTCCAGTAGCCAAGCGTCCACCCTGGCTCCTCCCACCTTAATCTCCACCCTGGCTCCTCCCACATTAAGCTCCGCCCTAGCTCCTCCCACCTTAATCTCCGCCCTAGCTCCTCCCACCTTAATCTCCGCCTGGCTCCTCCCACCTTAATCTCCGCCCTAGCTCCTCCCACCTTATCTCCGCCCTGGCTCCTCCCACCTTATCTCCGCCCTGGCTCCTCCCACCTTAATCTCTGCCTTGACCCCTCTTGCCCTCTCTTCCTGCCCTTCATCCCCCACCTACGCCCCTTTCCGCCCTCCTCTGTTGGACTTTGTGTTATTATTGAGGCATGAGGATGCACCTTCTTGATGGGGGGAATATGTCAGGGTTATGTTCAGTTTTTCTGTGTTTTGTACGTTTCCTTTGTTCTAGTTTTCCCACCAGTGTTAATTACCATGTTTGTTGCCTTGCTTACTAATTCAGTTACACCTGAGGTTCATTTCATTGATTGTTTTTGTTGTGTGTCTAAACCCTGTGTTTCTTTCAGTTCACGTTGTATTATACCCTGGTTGCTCTGTTCTTGTGCCCTGAGGTTTAGTTTTTTTTAGTTCTTTGTTAAATAAAAACTTTATACTGCTGCACTTAGATCCTTTCCTCACCTTATATTTCAACTGGACTGTGACAATTGATGCATCTGTGTACATATTGTTAGGTTTTATTTTTTTATTGTGATTTAATTTAAGCATTTATATGTTTTAATATTCATTTCAATGCATTTATAAATACTGTGATTTAAAGTGTCTTACTGACTCTGAAATAAAATGTTTAATAAAAGACAATACAGAGCACTGCTTGAGTAACCACTAACACTTGTCTCTCTCTCATTTATTGTTAAGTTAAGTGTTTCACTTCTTACAGTCCTCCCGACTGCCCAGGACCTGTAACAATTTTTTTGTTTTAAATTATTTATTCATTTTTTACAAAAACTATACTTGTACCCTGCAGAGAGGAGAGCAATGAGCCTCAGGGATGTGTATGAAACACTTTCACCATTCAAATGACAGTTACATTTACAATGGGAAACTTTAATTCACCATCTTTCTTAGCAATTATTAGGTCTCTCTTTGACCTAATAATTTAGCCTATAGTATACTTGTGAAATTACACATTGTTTTTGGTTTCATGCTAAACATCCTAGTTCATAGTTCATATAGGGATACTAAACATTTCAGTTTACTTGCTCTTTCCTAGCACTAAGATTGAGATTAGCCATGCTAGTAAACTGATACACAATATCTCTTAGATTTGACAAAATCATTTTTTGTTTAGTTTTTTTTTTTTTGGTCAGCAGACTTGGTCACCCCTTGGCTGTCAAAATCACATTGCCAGACTTGTAAATATGCAGTCATTCTTGACTAATGCTTCAGTGTTTTATTTATAGAATCAAACTTTCAGAGAATGATTTTATCATTGATTTCAAACATTTGCATTTACAATGGTGGAGGGATCAAGACATGGAGAGATCTTTTTAAACAAAGCTCCATTATGCTATGATTTGTGTTACATTGTAATATTGATTCATTGTTCTCTTTTTCTTGTGTATCTCATAATTATGCAGCTATCATGACTTTGTTTTGCTTGCTCTGTGTATAAAGCAAGACAAGGGTAGCATTTAAAAAACAGTTGAAAAGATTCACAATAGCCCCAACAGTGCTTAAACCAGCATTCAGCAAACAAATTCCCTAACACCTAGAGATGGACTGAGACAGATATCAAAGATAAGACGTTTGAATCAAGTGGGAAGCCTCGAGCTTACTTAAACACTTGTTTATTTCTTTATTTGCAGGCTTGCATTGTCACAGCAATGATTGCCACGGGTGGGGTGATCACGGGGCTCGCAGCATTGAAAAGACAAGACTCCACCCGCTCTCAGTATCATCTGCCAATCCAGAGCCCAGGCCCTGCTCCTGAGAAGAAATGCACCAAGCGTAAACCTAGAGCTGATGTGGTGGTAGTGAGAGGGAAGATCAGACTGTATTCGGCCTCAGGATTCTTCCTGGTTTTGGGAGTGCTGATCCTCATGGCAGGCATTGCAATGGCTGTTCTTGGATACTGGCCTCATAAGGACCCCCAGAAGGCACCAGAAAGCAAGTTGTCCACGAACGATACGCAGGTTGGCCAAGAGCAGGTGGGCTCCATTGCGCAATTCTTGGAGAAGCACCTGCATTCCGAGAAGATGAAGATGTTGGGTCCTTTCACTATGGGAATTGGGATTTTTATCTTCATCTGTGCTAATGCTATCTTACATGAGAACAGGGATCGTGAGACAAAGATTATCCACATGAAGGACATGTACTCGACCGTCATAGACATTCACAGCCTGCGGATTAAGGAGCAGAAGTGGACGAATGGGGCCTACATGGGTCCCTACACAGACACAGAGATCCGTTCCTTCGGTCTGGATGGCCAGTTTGCCTCACGGCTCGCAGCAAACACTCTAATGTCCTTCTCCGGTCTGGATGGTGACGTCCGGTTCTCCCACAGGACCAGCTCGGCTGAGGATGACGAGGGTCTAATGAGTGAGGCCCGAGGTGGCTTTGGCCTGTTGTCGCCTACTTACAAGGACCGTTCTGAATGTATCTTTGGGTTCCATGATGAGGGTGGTCGTCGGTGGGAGGACAAGCGTGGTGCTCTCAAGAAATGCCAAACACGCTCCATTGTTTCCTCTTCCATCAGCGCCTTCACACTGCCCGTCATCAAACTCAACAACTGTGTCATTGATGAGCCTGACATCGATAGCATCACGGAGGACTTCGAGCAGAACAGGGTCCACTCCAGACCTCCGTCATTGGAGTCGTTAACAGTACCTGTTCCCTATGTCGCCAAAGCTTTCAAGCCTCCGGGCGCCCTGCTGCTCCGGAGCAACTCAGCCACCGAATCCCCTACCTCCACATCTTCCCATTCACTGTCTCCTGGGTCCACCAGCGGTAGGTTCCTGTCACCTGGAGCTGCGCGTAAAGACTTCGGCTCCAATAGCTCCCTCCACATTTTGTCAGCCCATTCCAAATCTCTGGATTTAGAGAGAGCGCCCACAATGCTGACTGTCCAGCCCGAACAGAGGAAACACCCTAGTTGGCCCAGATTGGACCGCAGTAATAGTAAAGGATACACTAAACTGGAGGACAAAGAGGACCCTATGGACAGGCTTTTAGTGCCCCCAGTGGCCATGAAGAAGGACTACACTAAAAAGGAGAAACTTCTTATGATCTCCAGGTCTCACAATAACTTGAGCTTTGAGCATGATGAATTTATGAGCAACTGTCTGAAGAGAGGCACCTCAGAGACCAGATTTTAAAACTGAGCTAGTGTCAAATGTCAATCCATGGGCTTTTGGCCTCCACAGTCCAGCTGCAATATAGAAAACAGTTATTGAAAATTATTTTTTAAATTTACAGATAAAAATCACAAGGCCCTTGAACAGAAAGCTTAAGCAGTTGTGCTGCTTTTTTGTTTTGTTCTTCACTGGATTTTCAAAATGATATTTCACCCAGAATTTGAAACACAAAAAGTAAACCGTAATGCTAAATAAAAGTATGGGTAGAGCTAATAATGCAGTAAACAACAGTTTAGTGCAACTTGTTCAAGTATGTTTGTATTGTTTTTGTTATCATTCAGACAGGATCTATTGTCTGTTTGAGTACTACAGTATGTGTGTTGTACCAGCACTGCTAGTTATTTTATTTTAAATAATTTATTGTTTAAAACACACACACTGATATTTTTGAAGAGAACTCATCAATGTATAATTTACTTGTTTCTCAGAATAAACACAACCTTTCCAGATAACGTCCTGTTTTGACTACTTTTATTTGAATGGTTTTGTTTTTTTTTGTCCTTTTTGGAGCATGACAGACATCATCACTATGAACTGTGCTTGTATAAAACAGCTGTATGAAGATTTTGCTGACTTTCTTTTGCGATCTACTGGAAAAGAAATGGCATATAGGTTTGGAACGACATGAAGCTATATAATGAGATTTAAGTCTCATGGTTTAATTTACAATGCAAAAAAAAATATTGTAACTATAGTTTCCTTTCGTGGTCACTACGAGTTATGTTGTGACAATGAATGGGGTTTTGCTTAGAAAGCCTCTCACCTTCGAGAATACAAAACGAGCCAATGGCAAGAAAATGCCACGGGTCTGTGGCATTTGCATAGCGTAACTCCGCCCCACCTCGTGGGTATATAAGGAAGTACGCTGGCAACATGCAGTTGTGTTTTCGCTTCGGAGCCAAGAGTTTTCTTCACTCCCACAAGCCATTCTGAATTATCTTCGCTCTACGAGACGAGAGGCTCTCCAGTGTGTTGGTGCAACGGCACGAGTCCCCTCTGCCACACCCCAATCTATCTCTTCCTCGAGAGGGGATACTTTGGCTGGTGGCCAGGGTGATCTGAGGGTTACAGTGTGGCATAACAACCGACGAGTCTTCCTCGGGCCACACCCCCGTGGGGCTTCCGTGTGTGCCTGGTTCCTCTCGGGGACCCAGTGTTTTCATTCGGGGCTCCGGTGGATGATGTCATGTCACTCACAGCATCACAAGGCGGGCTTGATTCCTCTGGAAATGAGGATTCGACTGCGTTGCCTCCCATGGGAGTGCCAGCGTTAGTCGATTCAGATCCAGAGTTGACGGCCATGCTTTCCCGGGCAGCTGAAAGCATCGGTTGGAGTGGCGCCGCCCTCCCCCGAGCACTGTAGGCTGGACGATAGGTTCCGTACCCAGGAACGCCATTAGGGCTCAACCAGTTTGATGTGCGGAAGTCTGAGAACTCGTTTTCTCAGCTCCTCCATGTCCCAGGCTGGGCTCTTCGGCGGTGTGGTTGAGGACTGCGCCCAACAGTTTTTGACTGCCCAAAAGCAGACTGAGGCCCTTCTGCACCAGCGGTCATCCGTCCGTGCGGTCTCCTTAGTCTGCTTCCCGCCGAGGCCACCTCCCTTCGGCTCTTCCCCTCCTGTTCTGCAGCCTTCACCGGCCCTGAGCAGGAGGAGGTTGCAGGAGGGTGGCACCGCCCGTCTCCGCCCCTTAGCCGGCCAAACGCCAGGCTATGCAGCACTCCTGAGACAGGAGCTTGGAGTTAGGGCTCAGTTCTTCTTATGAGCTGGTAGTAGAACCACTCCTTCCCCTGGTGGAGGGCCGGGGGAGAAACTTTTTTTTTTCTAAGAACTGATGCCCCTTCTTCCAATGGCCGTGGATGGCAATGTGTGATGCTCTGCCTCGCCACTCTCATCCCCTTCTGTCGCCAGACCCCTGTCAGAGCAGGCCCCCATGGAATGCTGGTCCTTCCCTGGCCTACTCTGTCAGGACATGGCTTATGACCGTGCCCCCACACCAGAACGCTACGCCTCCCATGTCTGGGCCGGTCATTCTGCCTCGCTGCCCCATCGAGGGTACACCATGGTCGGTGGCAATGCCCCTGTCATGCGTACGGAGATCGCCACCCTACTGGCGAAGGGTGCGATCGAGACTGTCCCTCCAGCCAAAATGAAGACTGGCTTCTACAGCCCCTACTTCATTGTACCCAAGAAAACCTTGAACCGATCCCTTCACAGGCTTCCGTTCAGGATGTTGACAGCGAAACGCATTTTCAGCTTATGAGTGAGCACGTGCAGTCACTGCTGACTTGCCTGAGACAGTTCGAGGGCAAGAGTGCGGTTCCACTGAAGTTATTTCGGAGGCTCCTGGGGCATAAAGCATCCACAGCTGCAGCAAGCCGCTTGTGTTGCTTCATATGAGACCGATTCAGCTCTGGCTTCGTGATCGAGTCCCGAGGTGGGCATGGTAACTAGGCACGCTCCGAGTACCAGTAACTCCGACCTACCATCAGACCTTCACCCCGTGGACGAACCTCAGCTTTCTAGTACTCCTCGCGACAGCCCCTCCCTGGCCAATTCCTCTGAAGAAGGACCTCCTTTCTCAGAGACAGGGCACCCTCTGGCACTCTCGTTCCGATCTATGGAACCTACATGTGTGGCTTCTGGATGGGACGAGGCAGATTTGAGTCCAGATAACACCTTAATCCAAGTCCAGATAATACTTCCGAATGTCACAATGTGAAATATTAGAATAATGCCGCCCAAAGGCATACGCAAAGGAAGAAGGTGTTCATGTTGTGGAAACACTGTGTGTTTGGATGCGAAAGCAAAACCGCATTTTTTGAAAACCCGCTAATTGATTGGCAGATGGCAGCCCAATGACGTCACATGGAGCGCCCTTAGACATCATTAGCTTACTGTCTGAAGGAGATGTAAAGGCATGCCTGAAGCATGGCAACGAGATGTAGCGTCTCGTTCCCTCACAGGGAACCGGGGTTTTATTCATAACCCTAGACGTCCCCTTTCGAGGGAACTCAACGCTACGTGATAACGTTGATGCTATGGGAAAGTTAATACCCACTTCGCCATGCTGAACAAGTGCCTGCTTCACTAAGCTGTGAAGATATGCACAATCAAGGACTGGAAAGTCTGTCAGGCGCATCATCATGATCTCTTGAGGAAGAGCATTATTAATAGCAACCCATACCCAGGGGAGCCTATAAACCCCACATTTTCACCCAATAATGATTGGGGAGGGCCGAGCTCTAACCTTTAGCCTCATCGGCACATGGTTGCCTATTCCCAGGACAGAGAGTAGGCCACCACAGCGTAATGCCACTTTTAGTCTTCACACTCCTCACAGACCCTAGGAAACGTGTTACATACTTTATACATACATACTTTATACTCACAGGCACCTTGAAAGGAAACCGTTATAACATTGTATCGGAAAGGTAAGACAAAAACAAAAACAAAATAAAACCGTACCTCTGTGAAACATTCTGCTTAAGTCGTGCTTGCAAAGATGGTTCCAATCAATCTGCTTGATCATCCGGATTTTCATAATCTGACTCGGGCTTGAACTGATACGGTAATACAGATGACATTATTCTGAACTGTGTGTTTACAGTTGCTTTAGAAGTCTAGGAAGCAGAAGTTTGTGATTATGGTAAGGGGCATTACATTTCCGACACACACTTTAGGTGTTTGGCCAATCACAGCACACTGGGTCAGCTGGCCAATCAGAGCACTCTGAGCTTTTCGGAAGGAATGACTTTGTAGAAATCAGAGCATTTCAGAGAATAGAGGAGCTACAATAATGTACAGTATGTGAAAAATGTGTTTTTTGAACTTCAAAGCATGTTAAACTATTTTATTACACCCTATTAACAAACATTTTTAAATAATCAAAAACTTTTAAAACAGCATCATTTAACTCCTTTTTTCACCCCACAATTTATCAGCATGTATGTTTCTTGGGAATTCAGTCTATGGCACTGCTATTGCTAGCGCCATGCAAGGAAATATAATTTGTATTTTCACTTGTTGTGTTATGAAAGAAAATGAGCAAACTAAATTCTGAATATAGTATTTGATTAAATTGTATGTTACTAAAAACTCACATGTGGTTTTAACCTGTACCTTTTTATTTTTTAAGCAGTGAACATTCAGTGTTGGTCATCCCATACATCACTGCACATTTTTCTCCATGAGCTTGATGTAAAAAGATCAGACAGCAGCCCCCAAAATGCATTGAATATTTGAGAAAAAACAAACAAAAACTTCCTTATTTTATCAGCCCTAAATTCCTTGCATGCTCATGTTTGCTGAGAGTAACAGGCCCACTGTCAATGTGAAAGTGCCTGTGAGAAGAGCGAGCAGCTCTTGTGTGGTCATCTGGGGTAGATCTAGGAGGATCACTGAAAGTACTGCCAAATTCTGCTTCCAGTCAGATAAGATCCATCTGGACTAATATGACCAGTCAGGGTGTGACTGACAATCCACTCCGTCCTGTTTCCATGGAAATCAAAGGATACTCCACATTACAGCTCATGTTTGGTAATATTCTCCAGGATACAGCCACACATATTTACATTTTGTTATTGCTTGATGTTAGTGCATCAGAACATTACACACTTACTGTGGTGTTACAAGTTCACATTCAATGTTCTGCATGAATATTCAACAAACTCTATTTGGAAACAGCTGTGATAACAACAAGGTTATTTTCAAGGATTCTACACTCTAACACCAACTGTACTGATATAGAGAAGTGTTGCCTAATCATGGTCCCGGAGCGCCCCAGACACTACACGTGTTGTACGTGTCCCTTATTGGACACACCGAATTCAGACATCTAATATTGAGCAGGATTAGGGTTTTCCAGGACCAGCATTTGGAAACTCTGCACTAGAGCTCAACTAATGCCCGCCATGCTGAATTTACATACGTTATATTCAAAGTATGATTATTACAAACACTTGGATTTTAACATTTTTAACAATTTTTAACATTTTATTCTTATTTAGAGTCTTTATTTTTATTGCGCCGTCTAATTTGATATTGTATATCATGTATCATCAAACCATTTACAGCCAAATGTGACAGCAATTAAAATTAATAATGAGCTAATGAAAAAATTATTTCATTAGCATTCCTATAATGTCATCCTTTGACGTTTTCTCTGTTTTAACTACTATAATTAGAGTTGTCTCTTGGAGAGAAGAAGCTTTATTTGCCTGCGTGTCTCATTAAGGTCCTGTCTTACCGACACCTGCTGTGAATGGGGTTACAGAATCTCACCATAGCAACACAAGAACCCCTGCCAGTTAGCAAAGTGACGTCAAAGGCCCCTCACAATGGAAACACTGCAAAGGACAACTTGGACATCTGGACAGACTCAGGGTTCATCACAGAGGAAACATTTCATACCATTAATTCCTTGTAACAATCCAGCATTTGTAATTCTATCTATAAACATTTGGTTGACATATCTATACATATTGTACAAATATTTAGTCTGCATCTATTTGTGATGATTCTCAAAAATGATTTTTTTTCTCTAAAAAGTCTAAGCTATGAAAATGGACATAATATATCTCCTGAAAATGGTAAAAAGTTCTGATGTTTTGTGACATGGCACACTCTGTAACCTCACTAATTTGGTGGACTGACATAAGTATGAAACAAAAAACAGTATTTCATGACAAAAATCTGTTACTTTAATGCATTTCCACACAGAAAGACATTCCAAGTTAGCAATTCATGCTAACACAACAAGTCTGAGATCATACTTTTGTCCTGAATCATAATTAATATTTCAAATGCTGAAAATACCCAAAACAGGAACAAGATCCAGGACAGGTCCAAATCCACTGAGAGTATAAATCCCTATCACGCCACCGTTTCAATATTTTATCACTGTGTAAATATTTCAAGCTGAAAGCACTCCTGTCTGAGCAAGTCTCTTATGAATTCTGAGCATATTATGCATGTACACGCACAAACATACTGTTACGTCCCCTTTGTGTCTAGGGGCAGTAGGGGCGTAGCATTTAAAAAATGTACCAAGTTACCAACGAGAACAAAAGAGCAAGAATGTAGGAGATTTGGTTCAAAAGAAAATCAATTAAACAACAAAACTCTCCCCGGACTTCCTTACTAACCCAACATGGGATAAAAAATGTTTAGCAAAGAAAATGGCACCCACCTCCCCACTGCTTCTGCAAGCAATAAGAATGAGGCTACAACACATCAGCTTTGTTGACAGGACAGCAGGACAGCAGGACAGTGGCCCATCCCAGCGTTCAGAAGATGGCTGCTCTCCTGCCCTCCTATCCTACTAATTTAGGATTACTCTTACAACATACAGAATTTAGTGGGTCTCACGGGTGGCACCAAATGAATATAGTGAGTTTTGGTCATGTCACTTAAGGTGAATGTTGAGAGAGTCAGATGATGCTGTGTCTGCGGAGCACCGGGGCAAAGGAGTTTCACCTTGACAGTAAAGTACAATTAGGGAAGAATTTTTCTTTATTTATACAGATGTTACGTATTGAAAAGAATTACCGATGTTAATCGCATAATTGAGAGAAAACAGCTGGTTACTGTAGGATGATTTAAATCGTGAAATGGATTTAAACATTTACTAAATAAACTGCAAGATGTTACTTTTTTAATGCATTTATGTCATGCACAGATTGCTTCTGACAGAGCTGCACGAGCTCATGGCTCAATCTGCAGGACAGCGTTAGCAAAAATCGGCCTTGAACCGTTGTTTCTCGCAAGTTGCCCGGTCATTTTTTATGAGTTTTGACAATGCTTGGTTGTGAGAATGTGTTATGGCTTAGTGCGATCATCAAATCACAATGGTTGTGATGCATGCGCTGCATGTTTCAGAGTAAAGCACAGCACTGTGTTCATTTTCAGGTTTGATTCACAGTAAATGCAGTAAATGGAGGCAGCACTCCCAAATCCGGCCGCCTTGAAACAGCCTTGAACACAAAGACTGGAGAAGGAGGAGGAGAAGGAGGAGGAGGAGGAGAAGGAGAAGGAGAAGGAGGAGGAGGAGGAGAAGGAGAAGGGGAAGGAGAAGGAGGAGTAGAAGGAGAAGGAGGAGTAGAAGGAGGAGGAGAAGGAGAAGGAGGAGTAGAAGGAGAAGGAGAAGGAGGAGGTGAAGGAGGAGAAGGAGTAGAAGGAGGAGTAGAAGGAGAAGGAGGAGGAGGAGGAGGAGGAGAAGGAGGAGGAGAAGGAGAAGGAGAAGGAGAAGGAGAAGGAGGAGTAGAAGGAGAAGGAGGAGGAGAAGGAGGAGGAGAAGGAGGAGGAGAAGGAGGAGTAGAAGGAGAAGGAGGAGGAGGAGGAGAAGGAGGAGGAGGAGGAGAAGGGGGAGGAGAAGGAGAAGGAGGAGGAGGAGGAGAAGGGGGAGGAGAAGGAGAAGGAGGAGGAGGAGGAGAAGGAGGAGGAGAAGGAGGAGTAGAAGGAGAAGGAGGAGGAGAAGGAGGAGGAGAAGGAGAAGGAGAAGGAGAAGGAGAAGGAGGAGTAGAAGGAGGAGGTGAAGGAGGAGGTGAAGGAGGAGAAGGAGGAGTAGAAGGAGAAGGAGGAGGAGGAGGAGGAGGAGGAGGAGGAGGAGGAGGAGGAGAAGGAGAAGGAGGAGTAGAAGGAGGAGGAGAAGGAGAAGGAGGAGTAGAAGGAGAAGGAGAAGGAGAAGGAGGAGGTGAAGGAGGAGAAGGAGGAGTAGAAGGAGGAGGAGGAGGAGGAGGAGGAGGAGGAGGAGGAGAAGGAGAAGGAGGAGGAGGAGGAGAAGGAGGAGAAGGAGGAGGAGAAGGAGAAGGAGGAGAAGGAGGAGGAGAAGGAGGAGTAGAAAGAGGAGGAGGAGAAGGAGGAGGAGGAGGAGGAGGAGGAGGTGGGGAAGGAGGAGGAGGAAGAGAAGGAGGAGGAGGAAGAGAAGGGCGGAGAAGGAGGAGGAGAAGGAGAAGGAGGAGGAGGAGGAGGAGGAGGAGGAGGAGAAGGAGGAGGAGGAGAGAAGGAGAAGGAGGAGGAGGAGGAGGAGGAGGAGGAGGAGGAGAAGGAGAAGGAGGAGAAGGAGAAGGAGAAGGAGGAGAAGGGAGGAGAAGGGAGGAGAAGGAGAAGGAGAAGGAGGAGGAGAAGGGAGGAGAATGAGAAGGAGTAGAAGGAGAAGGAGGAGTAGAAGGGGAAGAAGAAGGAGAAGGAGGAGGAGAAGGAGGAGGAGGAGGAGGAGAAGGAGAAGGAGGAGGAGGAGGAGGAGGAGGAGGAGAAGGAGGAGAAGGAGAAGGAGAAGGAGGAGAAGGGAGGAGAAGGAGAAGGAGAAGGAGGAGGAGGAGGAGAAGGGAGGAGAATGAGAAGGAGGAGAAGGAGAAGGAGGAGTAGAAGGGGAAGAAGAAGGAGAAGGAGGAGGAGAAGGAGAAGGAGGAGGAGGAGAAGGAGGAGGAGGAGGAGGAGGAGAAGGGACATTTCATAATGTCCTTCAAACTGAGTGGCTTATCACTGAGAAACGTCCTGCTCGAGTCATGAAAATAGTCTGTTAAGGATTTATGCATTTAAAATATCGGACAGAGTTCACAAGCCACTAACACCATTGAATCAGTACATGGCTCAAAAAATATCAGTTATAGCAACTTGAATAGTATGAAATTTAACTTTATAAAAACAAGTGTTTTTATTGTATTTAGTGTTAATGTTTTCCTTTTACTCGTTCTTCATCATCTTATTATCATTAATTATTATTTAACTTCATTGTTTCACCATGTACAAGAGTTTTAATCCTCTCTTAACCCAATCAGATATTTGTACAGCATCAGAATGAAGCTTCTTCCATCTCTCCCTATCTGTCCTCTTCATCAGACTTTCTCTCTTTCTCATCTCTCTGTTTTTCCACCCATCCTATCACCTTCACTCTTTACCTCTCCAGACACCACTCTCACCTCTGACATGATGAAAGTGGAGTATCTTCACACTGAGTGAAACAGCTGCTGCCTGTAAATTGGGGAAATTGGTTTTAAAAATTTAAATTGCTTCATGACTGAGTGTAAAGAGGATTAAATGTGTGATTCTAGTCTCTCTCTTAAATTAACTCTCTCCCAGGCTCATCCTTTAAGTGCTATTCTCTTGTGACGTCTATAGATGGACCACAGGAATGTTGCAGGAATTTTAATGAGTGTTCTTGCGTCCTCGAGGCAAACACAACATGTCAACATCCCCCCCCCCCCCCACCTTCTCTCACACCATTCCTAGTGGACATTTGTTCATGAACGCTATTGATGATAATATAATTGTAACGTGTAAGCAGGGATGAGGCAGAGAGGGAATACAGATGCAAGCACAAGTTTTAATAGACAAACATAAATGCAAAATAATCCAGGAACAAAGGTAAAATCCATAAAGAGAAGGCAGGAGAACAACGACAGGAATACACAAACAGCAGTAACGACCGACAAACAATAACTGAAGCACAGAGGTTTAAATAGACTGGTTAACAAGGGGCTGACGTGGGACAGGTGTTGTTGATTGATTTCATGGGAACTAATGAGGGTAACTATGGTGACAAACAAGATACAAGGCAAAACAGGAACCAAACACAGGAAGTGAACAATAGAATCAATGATGCCTCCATGCCTTTGTCTTCAGACAAGATGGCCGCCGCCATGCCTGGCCCCCTGAACTGATGGCGCCTCCCTGGCCCCCTGAACTGACGGCGCCTCCCCGGCCCCCTGAACTGTCGGCGCCTCCCTGAACTGTCAGCGCCTCCCTGAACTGTCGGCGCCTCCCCGGCCCCCTGAACTGTCGGCGCCTCCCTGACCCCCTGAACTGTCGGCGCCTCCCTGGCCCCCTGAACTGTCGGCGCCTCCCTGGCCCCCTGAACTGACGGCACCTCCCCGGCCCCCTGAACTGATGGCGCCTCCCCGGCCCCCTGAACTGCCCGGCCCCCTGAACTGACGGCGCCTCCCTGGCCCCCTGAACTGCCCGGCCCCCTGAACTGACGGCGCCTCCCCGGCCCCCTGAACTGCCCGGCCCCCTGAACTGTTGGCGCCTCCCTGACCCCCTGAACTGTCGGCGCCTCCCTGGCCCCCTGAACTGTCGGCACCTCCCTGGCCCCCTGAACTGTCGGCGCCTCCCTGACCCCCTGAACTGACGGCGCCTCCCCGGCCCCCTGAACTGACGGCGCCTCCCCGGCCCCCTGAACTGTCGGCGCCTCCCTGACCCCCTGAACTGTCGGCGCCTCCCTGGCCCCCTGAACTGTCGGCGCCTCCCTGACCCCCTGAACTGACAGCGCCTCCCCGGGCCCCCTGAACTGTCGGCGCCTCCCTGACCCCCTGAACTGTCGGCGCCTCCCTGGCCCCCTGAACTGTCGGCGCCTCCCTGACCCCCTGAACTGACGGCGCCTCCCCGGGCCCCCTGAACTGTCGGCGCCTCCCTGACCCCCTGAACTGTCGGCGCCTCCCTGACCCCCTGAACTGACGCCGCCTCCCCGGCCCCCTGAACTGCCCGGCCCCCTGAACTGACGGCGCCTCCCTGACCCCCTGAACTGTCGGCGCAACCCTGGATGGTCTCCATCCATCTCTCTGTCCAAGTATACATGATGCAAAACATAATCACATACAGCATTTAAAGGGTTAAACAGACTCTGTGCTATAAAAATGAGGAAAACACCACAGATTAATCTGTGCCAGATTAAACACCTACTTCTTTGGTCCTTGAAACAACATCACTAAAGAGTGTGCATTAATCAAGGTATCTAATATCGTCCACACACGGAGGAGTCTCGCTGCTGAAGAGCTCTCTGCTACTCACTTACACCACAATAAATCACATCAACACAGCAGTTTGCATCTATACCACAACAGAAAGAGCTGGTAGATGATCTTATCTCAAAACAACAGTTGCGCATTCAATTAAAAATAGGACTTACGGTAATAGTTATGGGTTAAATTGAGAAAAGGAATCTCATTTGTTTTACAAGTCCCTTGACGGCTCTAAACACTTGATCATGTTTGTCTCAGACTGTTTAAGTGATGAGAAAACATCCTTTTTAACAGAGAGAAGGAAACGCAGTTTAAGAATTCCAGTAATTGCCCTCACAAAAAACGGTGGCTGTAACCCTTGGCAACCCAATGCTGTTATTATGTGCGTATCAAGCCATTGTCTGCTAGAGCAACCGCTGCCACAGTGAATCTCAGAACCAGAGGACAGGATTCTTATAACAGAACACCACTGTAATTTCAGCTGCTCTGCCTCACTTTGCTGTGACACCATAAACAATGTTAAATCCCAAGACATTTTAAAAATAACTGGGAGCACACCAAAAATTTACATTTCTAAAAAAAGCCCCTATTTTTAGCGCAATTTTCCACCGGACAAAATTGCGATTGTTAACTCATGATTTCTGTTCTGTCTGTGCGCACCAATCTTGCACTTCTATCTACTCCTCAACCAGACCACCTAGAGACTTCGGGTTTTCGGCATTATGTTAAGGAAGGTCTAATCTCGGGAACGCACCAAAAAAATAAAAATAAAAATAAATAAAAAATAAAAAAAAATCCAGGAAAAGATTTACTATCTCTTAGTGTTGTGATCCCATGAGGTCAGAAAATTGCGCTAAAACACTCACCGAGTTTTTATTACTTGTTTTTACTTATTTTCCTGTGAGCAGTGTAGGAATTACAACAGAGTGAGTTAGAAAAACACAGTAGTCCAGAAACAACAAACATACTGTATTGCAATTTCAAAGCTAACAAAATGAATACCTGTTTCAGCTATCACTCTTCAACTTCAATATTTCAAGTTTCTCCAGGTATTGTTTTTATGTCATATTGTAATATAATCCAGCATATTTTAGTGGTGGGACATTTCACTGATGATTTTATGATTCATTTAAAACAACAGAAGTCTACCAAAGTGCTGTACACCCAGAATCATAAAGTAAACAACAACAAAGGAGACAAAACAAAACACAGAGCTCTCAAACTGAATTATATGCCAAAGAATAAAAATATGTTTTTAGACCACACTGTTAGACTTTTCAAGGGTTTTTTACAGTAACTTACTGGCAACACTGTAATTAAGAGTTACAGTACCAAACCTTATTTCAGTTTTGTGTAATACAGTGCATTACTGTAAAAACAAAGCTAATCAGTACAGTGCATTACTGTAAAATTATTATTATTATTTTTTATTTGTACTAAATATAAATTAGATTTGATATATGATTAATTTTATTTTTATCCTACATAAGTACTACTTTCATACAAACCAATTAGACAAAGTTATCACAAAATACCATTTTTTTTTTATTATTTAAAACATTTCATATATATCACAAAATAAACAGTATGCCAATGCTGGAAATGATGTGTGAAATTTTTACACATTAATGGGTGAGTTTAGAGACAACATTTTTTTGTGTTAATTTTAACTCATTCATTGTGTTAATGATTTTAACAAAGTAAATATGTCAGAGAGGTTAGCACAAAGATGTGTAAACGGGTTAAATTAACACATTATGTGCTGTCCTTCACTGCAAACATTTTTGAAAACATACATAAAACCATAAACAAAACATTAGCATTTGACTAAATGAATGTAGAGTCATTGGTTGTTTAGCTTATACAAGTATTATAATGAAATATCAACCATTACATTCATAAAACTGCAGAATATAAATACATTAAGCATTCAAAAAGGAAATGTCCAAAACAGGACAAAACACAGTTCTTTTCACAATACAAGACACATAACCCCACCTTAAAAATAATTTCACTTATTTCCAAAAATGTGTTGGATTCATGTACACTGGTGGCCAAAAGAAATATTTAAGTGTCTTAATGTTTTTGAAAGAAGTCTCTTTGATGCTCAAGAAACATTTCTTATTATTATCAATGTCTGACTGTCTACTCCTCCATCTTTTCTACAGCATAGGAGTAAAAGTCATCATCAAAATAATCTTTAAAAAGCCAACACAATGTTTTTGTCCACCTTTGTGAATAAATGAACTTCTCCAAAGATTGGTTCCTGTTCAGAACTTGATTGACAACATCAGAATGTTCCCTGGTCTGCATGCGTGCCCACAAACACAAATGTACTCAGTCCTTCAGAGGAGATCCCGGTTCCAACACTATATGAGAGAGAGAGAGAGAGAGAGAGAGAGAGAGAGAGAGAGAGAGAGAGAGAGAGAGAGAGAGAGAGAGAGAATATTAGTGTCACATTATTTTTAACCTCCTTTTTTGTTAATTTTTATTATTATTTTCAAAAAAACTTAAGAATATATATTTGTAAACAGCTTTTGTCAATAAATAGCATACAAAAGAACTAAATTAAATTATGCCAGATTAAATTTTAATACTTACAAATCCTAAATTCTGTCCAAAAATGCTGAGATCCATAGAAAGAACGACTGAAATCGATGATTTTAGCCCATTTCAGCTTGTCTGCAGTGAAGGAGTACCTGTTTGAGACAAATACACAGTAAGACACATGCAAGAAATCACTGTGTGATGATAGTTCTCCTTCCTACAGTAGTTAACCCACCTGTGCGCTGATATTAGGACCTTCCTAGTCAGGTGGGACTGCAATGGTAGAGTCTTCTGGCTAATAAAATATCAAAATAATGCAAAAATATAAACTTAAGTTGTTTAGAATGCTAGATTTGGTATGAATGAATTAGTGAGAGTTTTACTGCAGTGCTTACCTGGATACATTTAATCTGGTGAGACTGAACAAAGACAATGGTCCATCTTCTGATTGGTTCATTTGCTGTGTAATAAAGTTAGACATAATGCAAAGGTCACTTATTTGATATAAAGTTAGCCAATTTTATAGAGATTTTATAAGATATTGTAAACTACCTAGTCTGCACCAGTGGCTCAAAAGCAATTTTCACATAGCGTATGCTAATCATTTCAGCAAACTTATCTCAAAATATATCACAAATGGGCTGGCCTACCTCTGGAATCTTGCTAGAAGTCACTGGCGCGAATTGGCACAGTTCAGGGGACACAAAAAAGGAAGTAAAAATTAAATTCCATTAAAAAAAAAACTATAATATGGTATAGTTTGCAAACTAATGCTAAAACTATAAAGGTTCTCATCAGTAGGCCAACATTAGGCTATAAACAGAATTTCACATTAGTTTATTCACATTTATTGTTAATGTAAACGCGTTGCTCGTCGTTGGCATATTTTAACTCGACAATTCAATAATCTAACAAAGTGTGTAAAATGAAACGTTAGCTCAGTTTACCATGGTAAAGTTCGTTACCGCCATGTTGACGATGAGTAACGTTAGGCTAACGTTAACGTTATAACATAGGTTAAACTGGGCACAATCCTGTCAACACAGTACACAGAATGTTTTTTTTGTTTTGTTTTTTACCTTGCTTGCTGATCTCTCTCTCGGTGAAGTGAATTCCGTCTCTTCCCCGGGCCAGACACGAACGTCGCGATCCAACAAAAGACAGACCCCATTACCTACACTGGATGCTCTGACGCGACACGACAAATCCCAGACAGTGATGCGCCGCGGCCGTTATATATTTCTGACTTAGTCCGATACGAGTCCAAGCGCTCGCGCTATTTCTGACAAGGGATAAACAGGTTTGCATTTAAAGGTCCGGTCGCTTCAATGTATATAGACAGCCTCTGGCTATTATAGCGTTGTAGACACGCGGTGTAAGGCAAACATTAGGAAATAAAAAGCATGGTGGAATGGTGCCAGCCAGAGAGGCAGTTACGTCAAATACAGTAGTATACAGCAAATTTAAAAAATACAGTAAGTCTCTGTATGTGGTGTTAGACGTCACAGAAAATTCCCATGATGCAATGGGAATCACAGTTATTTACTGTAAAGAAAAATATCAGTATAATACTGGGGGATTTAAAGTAAATAACTGTAGAAATTACAGAAAAGTCTAACAGTGCAGATTTAAAAGCGGAGAGTTTTTGAGCCAGCCTCACCAACAATGATAAATTATTCCATAGTTTAGGGGCAGCAACTGCAAAGACCCGATCTCCCCTAAGCTTCAGCCTTGCTCTAGAGACATCCAGGAGTATGCAATCTGTCGACCTTAGGGACCTCGATGGGACATGTGTTTGTACAAGGTCAGAAAGGAAGGTTGGAGCTAGACCATGTAAGGATTTAAAAGTAATTACTAAATCTTTCAAATCAATCCTAAAACGCACTGGAAGCCAGTGAAGGGAGGCCAGTATAGGAGAAATGTGATCATGTTTTCGTATTCCTTTTAATAGTCTAGCTGTAGCATTCTGCACCAACTGCAGGCGTGAGATGCATAGAGAGCATTACAATAGTCCAATCGAGAAGAGATGAAGACATGTATAACCCTTTTAAAGTCTACAAAAGGTGACAAAAAAGGTTTGACTTTAGATAATGCCTTAACTGATAAAAACTGGCTTTAACCACAGAATTTATCTGTTTGTCAAGTTTAAAATCACTGTGCATGACTAGATGACCAGATTTTTATTGGAGGATTTAACATAAGAAAGTAATAAACCCAATTCTGTGTTGAGGGCCACATGGGTACTCTTAGGGCCAAACCTCACATTTTCAGTTTTACTCTCATTAAAATAAAAAATAAAAATCATGGCCATCCAAATTTTAATTTCCGTGAGGCAGTCTTACATAATAATAATAATTTTTAAAGAGCTGGTATCCTTTTGTTTCAATGGCAGATAGAGTTGTGTGTCGTCTGCATAACAATGAAATGAAAGGCCATGCTTTCTCAGAATAGACCCTATTGGAAGCATTAATAATTTTGAGACTGCAGAAGTCATAAAAAGTTGCATTTTCAGTTGAATTTGGGGAAACCACTTGAAACATTTGTTGTGTTGAGCTATTTCAATTTTGTTTGATTTGTTCATTGCAAACAGCTGAAAGTCTGTAAAAAAAGTCTTGCCAATAAACCTGATTTGCAATGGGGTTTGAACAATTTCGATAACAACTGTATAAGCACTCAGACTTTTCAATGTTTGTGTCATTCCACTTGTCTGGGTTTGTTCCAGACAGTCAGTCTGTGTGTTAGTTGTGGGGATTTTTGCAGGTGACCCTTTATGCAGGTTGCATCATTACGCCAGTAGGTGGCGACAGGTGACTTGTTTATGAGTCATTGAATCATTCACTCAACCAATTCATTGTGTGTTGCTCTGATAAGCATGCTTTATTTATTTATTTATTTATTTATTTATTTATTTATTTACCAGGACAGTGCATATTAACAACAGTACACCTGTAACATGCCAGAATTAGCCAAGGGCTAGTTTTCATCTGTAGTCCTGTTTGCCAGTTGTACAATGGCACCCTAGGGAATGCATAAAACCTTCTAAACAATTGACAACTATAAAAGTACAACTGTAGTAGTATAGCTGTGTTTGTCCGCTACAGAGTTGCTTGATTCAGCTATGACTTTGTTTGGAAGTTTCCATTTGAAAAGTAAAAATAGACAATGTACCTGGTAATATTGTGACTAATATATAAGCAGCTCAATATTAACTCATTGTTTATTAAATGTTTGAATAAAAGCAATCGGTCTAAATATCAGGGTTGCCGATTCTGGTTACATGGCTAGAGTGAGATTTTGCACATATTTGAGATTTTGAGAATCCAACAATTCATTTTTTAATATCATCAAATTACCCAAATACTTCAGCCTAATATATTCTATTAAATTCTCTAAAGCATTTAATGTAAAGCCTCTCATGTTCATTCCCACAGCAGTTTGCTCTGTGGAGTTTTTCACTACTGTAAGTGACATTATGGACAGAGGCGTTTGGCAGGACTCTGGTTTGGAGGCACAAACATTTTGCAAAGTGCTCGAAGAAATTCAGACCTGTCCTAAAAATTCAGTTGAATTATTGTTTTGTATTGTCATTGGTTTGAGATTTATTTGGGTGGTCAGCTTCAGACGGAGTCTGTGGGCAGTGTGCAGTCAAAGCATGTGGCTTGAGCTGTCGGCTCAATCGAGCTGCTGATATTCAGAACAACTCTCCTGCTTTATCATGTTGAAATAGTGACAGTCTGCATTAATACGGCCAAATCTTCGGTTTCTAATTAAAATGATATAGGCTAATTGGGCCTGTAAGACTATGGAGCTTATAATATGACAAAATGATTTGAATTTGAATTGTGCAAATTTGAATTACTGACAAGTGTAATCTAACTAGATTGAATTTTATGTGGAATTTTAAATAGTTCTGAATTTGATTTCTTTAAATGAATATTGAACATTTGAAAGTTAACAAACTGAAATGTTTTTATGGCTGAATTTTATAGGCATGTATTTTCAAACAGCTGTTTTTTTCTGAATTCTTAGACTGCAAATATTCTGTTTAAAAAAAATAAAGATTCAAGTTTTCAAGATGAAGAAGAAATTCGTAACTTCAAATTCAGCTTTCTAAAATTCAGATCGTACAGAAAGTAGGTCACAGGTCATCCACAGGGAAGAGTAGAGGATCTCAGAAAAGTCGAACGGAGCATTTTGGCTGCACTGCAGTAGTTTTCTGCCGCAAACGTGGCGGTGGTTCAAGAGAATCCGTGTATCATTCGTTCAGTCGTTTTTTTTATTTAATATTAAGAGTTGAAAAATGAGAAAACAGCTTGAATATTAGATTTCTAATATTCTAATATTAGTCCTCCGCAAGAATGTTATTTCTTTGTATACTTTTGAGAAAATGCATTGGATTGTTTATTTGGGAGTCGGAACAGGGCATTTTTTCCTTCTGAAGTGTGTCAATACACTTAAAATATGTTTTTAGTTGTATTTGGAGGAGAGAAACTAGTGTGCTTAGATTAGCATCATGTGTGTCACAGTGACGGTTTGACCTTCTCTAGACATAAACAATCCTAACAGACAGTGATCCACAGCACACCGATGAGCTCTGCTCATTAATGACAGCTCTGTGGAGCACCGGTCACGGGAACACTCAGTGTTCAGACTCTTTCTAATGGTGTGCCTTTAATTATTTACTGAAGTCCGGGGTGCACTTCTACACATAACATCTGTGCACATCGAAGCTCTGTTCCAAAACCTATTCATCTGTTTCAGCCACTTTTCCACTCATCTATTTATGACCATCAGCGGGGGAAAGTAATGGTGGTGAATACAAAAAACATGGACAAAGAAGAAAACATTGATCATTGGATTTGATCCAAACATTTTCACAGATCTCAAGTTTCAGATTCACAATTACATATGTTAATGCGTATATACTAGCGCTATATGGTTATCTACCATTTAGATGGTGAATCTACAGTAATGACCAGCCAAGACTATGCTTATCAGCAATCACTAATGTCCAGTTGCTCCATATGGATACCAATAATGAGCACCTGACTGTACAAAGGAAGTTATTTGAAATGGTTTGTCGGGCCTGGCAGAAGATAAAACAGTGCTGATTGTTTTAGCTGGAGGAAAGCTTGATTTGATACAGGCCGCTGTTTTTTCTCCATTTGTGGCTTTATATGTTTAGTTTATCAGGAGAGCATCATGTTGCCAGTTTAACCGAATACATGACTTTAACTAACCAAAAATGAATTTGGTTACACATTACAAACATGTATGAATTTCTTTCTTCTGCTGAACACAAAAGAAGATATTTTAAAGAATGTTGGTAACCAAACAGTTGATGGACCAGCAGAAGAAAGAAATTCATACAGGTTTAGGCCTTGTCCACACTAAAATGTTTTCGTGTGAAAATGCGTCTTTTTCTCTTCACTTTGGTCAACCGTCCACACCGAGACAACGTTTTTATTAATGAAAACTAAGCTTTTTGAAAACGCAGTTTTCGTGTTGTAGTGTGGACTGTCAAACCGGAGGTATTTAAAAACGATGACGCAAGTTTAGTCATGTGACGCATATTGCACCAATAGATATTATAGCGGTATTGTGCCTGTTATGTGCTATTCACTTTCACACTGTTGCTAAAATATGTACATTGCACATTCTTCATATCACAGTCCTGCAAAGATGACAGAATTTACTCACATTTGCTCACATAGCAGTCACGTTTTAGACCAAATATACAGTATAATGGTGAGTGAGTGCGACCTGGACGCATCAGTGAATGGGGGGATATTTTGCTAAATAAAATGATCATTATTTATTTTACTCAGTGATCTTTTGTGAGATTTTACGCATGCGCAGTAAAGGTGAATTTAGCATTTTCCGACGTTTCAGTGTGGATGAGAAACTTTTAGAAAACGCCTGAAAACGCTAGTGTGGACAAAAACGCCGTTTTCAAACGCATGTAGACGTAGCCTTAGATAGGGTGACCATATTTTAGTGTGTAGTTGTGAATGCATCACCAAATACTTGATAAATGCATTCACAACCATGCAACTATATTGAACTTTAATGCATGAAGTAATACATCCTTTAAATTCAACTTTTGAATAATAGAATAACAAACAAATAATATAATAGTTTAGCTTTTAACTACTTTTACATGACACTGTTTCTTTTCATGGCCATAGGTTAAAATAGTATAAAAAATCAGTTGCCATAAAAAACCCACTATTTCAGTAAAAAATAATTACAGTCCTCCTGATGTTCTCTTGTACACTTTCCTTATGTGGGCTTCTAGGTCGCTAGCACCTTTATTTGACACTGACATGTACGTGCCAGCTTTGCAGATCATGCATTCTGCTTCACACTGATCCCGACCGAGATGAAAACACTGGGATTTTCTCTTTAAATCATCTGTGAATTTACATTTGGGCTTTTATTTACGCTGTTCAGGAGCCATGTGCCACTGTTGACCGGCAAGCGCTGCTCTGTGTCTCTTGGCTGTTGCTGTGGTGCTTAGGGTAATGATTGAGATGCAGTTTGACCAATGTTTGCGTTACGTGACTGACAGACCAATGGTGGCGTGCGAGAAGGCAGGACCTAAAGCAATGCAAAAACGCACACAATGAATGGCGAATGTAGAAATAAAAAGCCGAATCCCCGACATTTTAGGCGATCTAGAAATCCTGGACGGACGCATTTTTTTAGGTCCAAAAAGAGGACATGTCCGGGAAAAAGAGGACGTATGGTCACCCTACCTTAGTACAACTTGAGGCTGAGTAAATGATGACAGTATTTACATTTTTGGGTGAACTATCCCTTTAATAAGAGCTGTAGATAATTGCTATATGAACATTGCTTTTTGCCAGAGGATGGGCTTCTCCAATCCCTCATCTCCTCATACCTTGACACAGCCTCTTAATTGTGAAATTTGAAACATGCATCTTCAGTAAAGCTGCTTTGAAACAATATAAACTGTGCATATGCATAAAATATATACGTATATAAAAAACACAAAATTCGGTGCAGATATTTCAACATTACTTTGCATATTGTGATATAAATTATATTTTAAATATGGGAGGATCGAAATATCCTAACGTATATGAAGTTAGTCTAGCCACTCCAGCCTTTTGGGAACTTAATTAAATAATGTAACGTTAGCCTACGTTGGATAAATAAAAGAAAAAGAAGTAATAGTTGGCTTATAGATTTTTAGCTTTAGTTTGCTGACTATCAAACTTAGCCTACGTAACGTTAACTGGCAAAACTGGATTAGCAACGGTCCAATGTGATCTAGAAATGTTGATATTGAATGACATCATATTAACGAATATTTACTACCTGTTTCGCGCTTCACGTGATCTCGCGATAAATAATGAGAACTAATCTTACTGGTTCAGCATGTGTTTTTAAGTTGAGGCGGCAAATACTCTAGTTACGTCAACTTGCAGACTAGTTGAGACAGTGAAAACTTAACATGTTAAGTTGAATTAACAAATTCATAAACCACAAGTTGTATCAACTTACAAAATTACATTGAAACAACTAAAATGCGGAATCATTTTTTACACTGCAGTGCTATATAGGCTAAGGCATTTAGACCGAACAGGACGAATGAGAAAAAACTCTTATTTTTCCTGCACTGTTAACAAGTCTTTTGGCTATCAGTCCGTGTGTCATTAAATGGACCGGTTATAGATTAAAGCACAGTGATCTAAACTCACTGATCACAAAGTTTACAGGTTTGATAGGAAACCTGTGTGTCTGAGAGCTATTGTATTCCCTCGTCACTATTATGCTCAGCTTGTCTTTGAGCAGTTTCATCAGCTAAAGAACAAGAAATGAATGCGGCAAAAAACATTTCTTAGAGCAAAATTGCACTCTGCTGTAAATTTGCAGTCTTTACGGTAACATGCTGAAGTAGTCCGGCAAGATCTCTATAGGACTGTTTTTGTTGGATATGAACATGATACGTGAACATGTATCTTTTATGCTCTGTCCGCATCCTTCGTTTCCATGGCGACTCAGCCGGGCTCCATCTTCTACCTCCACCCCCACCTTTAGCTAGGTTTGATTAACACTGGATTAATTGCCAATTACCCACTGTGTTTTTTTTTTATCCCCAACTGCATGAAATAATTATGCCTCATTTCCCTTTCATGAATTTTTATGGTTATGACGCATGTTACAGGGGAAAAGGAACAAATGCAGTCATTCCAGCAGAAGCCTAGATTTAATGGCAGATTTCCGCACAGTCAATTAAACACAGAAGAGCCGATCCTCAACGCTGATCTCCCTGTCACGCTGAGATTTAGCTCGGCTAGGCTCCACGCTCGTCAGCAAGGACCAAAACAGAATTAATAAGAGCTGAAGGACTGTACCTGAATGCTGTTCATCCAAACAAAAGCTGTCATGAGAGGTCAGCGGGAGGTTAAGGACAGGTGGAAAAGGAGAGAGAAAGGACTTGTGGTTCAGCTGCAGATATGGTGTTTCTCTGTCACGGTTTTGTATTCCGTTTGTATTCTGTTTTGAATTAGTTTTCTTTGTGTTCAGTTTCATGTGTTCCAGTTCATTTGACCCAGGTTCCCAAGGCGACAACCCATTTAAGATTTTGAAAACAATTAATACAATTTTAAATTCAATCCTAAAACAAACGCCAGTGAAGCGTGGCCAAAACCGGTGTAATGTGGTCGCGCTTTTTGGTTCCAGTTAAAAGTCGAGCTGCTGCGTTCTGGACTAACTGTATCCGACGAAGGGATGACTGGTCCAATCCAACACACAAAGAGTTACAGTAGTCTAAACGGGACGTAATAAATGCATGTATGACTCTTTCAAAGTCTTTGAGTAGCAGGTAGGGCTTGACCTCAGCCAAAAGTCTCAGCTGGAAAAAACCGAACTAATCTGTTTGTCAAAATTAAAAGCACTGTCAAAAATCACACCCAGATTTTTGGTAAAAGGTCGAATATGGGAACCTAAAGTACCAAGAGCATCTACACAGGCACTAAAATGCACCGCACAACCAAACACAACACTTTCAGTCTTATTATCATTGAGACAAAGAAAATTCTGATCCAACCAAATTTTGAGCTCACTCAAGCAGTTCAACAAAGGCTGGACAGTGTCCTTCTCATTGTTTTTTACAGACAAATAGATTTGTACATCGTCTGCAAAACAGTGAAAAGAAATGTTAAGTTTTTGTAAAATAGAGTTCTTTGTTAATATAAAGCCTGAACACTTCTGCAAGTGGATCCAGTTTCAACTTTCATCTGTTTTTCCCATGACAATATCAGGACAGGCTGAGTAATCTTACTCGCCTGCAAACGTCACACTGCATTCATCCACACTATAGAAGAACTGTCATCTAGTTCAAGTGAGCAACAGCAGCACTTAAGTACTTGCTTATTTGTTTTTGTGTTGTTCTTGTGTTATTTGATTTTGTGTTGCACACCTGGCTCCTTGAAGGAAACTATCTCAAACTATTTTTCTTTATTGATTTAAAGCACTTACTGTATAGGTATGTCATTTCTGCACCATTTCTTCACTAGATTATTTTCTAGTTTGTGTTTGTCCACCAGGAATCCCAGCATCAAACCCAAATGACTTGCCTATGACTTGGGATTGCAAATGACTTGGGATGGGAGATAATATAGAGCCTATCTCCTTGGAAATGAAGTTAATTTGTGTGCAGTATAATAGACTGGTGACAGTGAGGCAAACAGCCCTTCATATAGCTTATTTTAACCCTTGAACGCACACCTCGGGTCTTTATCGACCCAGGACGTCATTTACCACCTTCCCTATCATTCATTTTTTTAAGTTAGACATCAGCCTTTTTATTAGCCTTGCATTTGATCTGGATCAGGATATTCAGTTGATATTAAGCAGCCAGACGGTAATTTGTGGGTTTTTTTTATATATCAAGCATATGATGTTCAATAACACAAATCATGTAAGCACATACAGTATTTAGGGACAGTTAAAACTTTAAACAACATTTTTTTAGAAAAAATACTGAAGCATAATCTCTTTGGCGTACTGACATGTTTGGTTTTGTTTTAGTTTCTGTTCCCTAAGACTTTAAGTTTGTTTTTCCATTCCTGTTTCCTTTGTTCCCATCTCTAGTTTGTTTCTATGGTTATTAATTTCACCTGTGTCCTGTTTGGTCCCTTGTGTTTTTGTTTATTTAAGCTATCAGTCTTTTGTGCAGCGCTGTCTTTATGTAAAGTATAGTAAAGTATACTATATATACTTTACAAGTGCTCTAGATCAATAATGAAAACATAATGGGTAAAAAAGGCACAAGAGCAGTAATGTCTGACAGGTCGAATTTTAAATGTGAAATTTATTTATCTCATTTGGTAAGAAAGTCAGGCATGTAATGGCAAGCGAGCTTATCAAGTCAACCTGGACATCTCAGGCTACCATAGAAATAATTTACACACACTGCTGCCATGACAACTGAAAAGCAAATCCATGTGGAAAACAATCCAATCCATTTGTAATGTGGATTGTGGAGTGTTTCAGAAATGAGTGCAGCATAGCAGTTTATTAACACAATAACAAGAAAACATCCAATCCACAGGAGACACAGGCAACAACCAGAGTAAATCCAAAAGAGGAGCAAAACAGATCTGAAAACAACTCGCATGATATATCTACTATAACACACCAGAACATGAGAAACACTGGGGTATTTATACACAAGCGGTGATTGGCAAGCAAGACACACCTGGGAACAATCAGGAACAGAGTTGGACAAGTTACTTCCAAAATATATTACATTATATATTACTAGTTACTGTCATTTTAAAGTAATTAGTTACATTACAATATTACTGTCTGTGAATTGTAATGCGTTACACTAATTTTGTGTTACTTTCACCAAAATAGCCACAGAAGTATGACTAGGTATTTAAAAATGCAAAAATGTAGTTTATTGCTGCTCATTATACATCCAGTGGAGGGCGATGTGGTTTAGCATAATGACTGAGTAGACCTCATGATTTTTTTTTTTTTTCCCAAACCAGTTCAGCGGAAATCCTGCCTTGCCACCGATACTAAAGATTTCATTGGTCATGTCATTGGTCATGATTGCCTACACCAAACACTGATCCCTAAACCAACCCGTCATTGTAACCTTAACCAATGAAATTAGCTGGAAGCATGGAGCATGAATTGGTAGCATGAAGCGCTGAAACCATAGTGCACGACAAAATGTCCGTGGCAGAACTCCTCAGAGTTCGTGCCGAAAAGCAGTGACACGAAACAAAAGTTGGAAGCATAAGCGCCAAATCAAATGCACATGCCTGCGTTAATGCAGCGCAAAATATATAGAGATAGGAGAAACCGTAAATAAAATAGTAATTAGTCGGGCAGACTAAGGCTTGGTAGCATGAAGCGCCACTGCTATAGTGCACGACAACATGCGGCAGAAGTCCTCAGAGTTCGCGCCTAAAGCAGTCACACGAAACAAGAGTTGGAAACATAAGCACAAAATAAAGCACTCATGCCTGCATAAATGTTTAATAAACAAGAGAGACACTTGATCCAGGGGAGGGAAGAGCAAAAGAGGAATATCCATCAGCTCGCCCTTTAAAACCACTAGCTTATATATCTACATCGCATGACAC
This sequence comes from Vimba vimba, assembly GCA_022828995.1. NCBI lineage: Eukaryota > Metazoa > Chordata > Actinopteri > Cypriniformes > Leuciscidae > Vimba > Vimba vimba. The sequence goes on along the minus strand of CM040832.1, from coordinate 1,394,466 downwards.
CACGCGTCATCTGGCCCACAGCCGAAAGAATAGATTAGGGAGAGAGAGAGAGAGAGAGAGAGAGCGAGAGAGAGAGAGAGAGAGAGAGAGAGAGAGAGAGAGAGAGAGAGAGAGAGAGAGAGAGAGAGAGGGAATTTCCGTTCGCTCACTCTCCGTACACTCGGGCTCATGCCGTCGCCTACTGAGAGTACTTTGATTATGGTTGCACTTGCACTTATTGTTTACACTTATTAAGACTAAGAAAAAACTGTTATTTACTTTTGTTTATACTGTTTTTATTTCTATGTTCAATTTGTGGAAAGAAGTCCAATTAGGAGTTCACACACAGCCTCAGTCAGTAGTTCTGGAAGCTCATAATTAATGTAGAGTAAGGTCTGAAGAGACTCGTACAGGAGAAAAGCCAGTCAGTTGAGTTTGTGGCAAAAACTTTTGCAGTGCTTGTATATTGTTGTCAAGTATTGTTTTGTGTAACCATGGTTGGAAAGCTCCATGTCCATATGCCACGCCATGCCTTTGTTTTATGTTTGATCATGTTTTGAATAAAACTGCATTGGGTTCTGCAACTTGCCTTCAGTGGATATTGTTATAGAATACTTGACCGACAACAATGAACTCAGCAATTGCCCTCCTTCGTCTTCGTCAAGACAAACGGGCCATCAAGGATTATGTGGCAGACTTTTGTGAACTGTGTCACCAAGTTGACGTCAATGAGATTTCCCTCAAGCACATTTTTAGAGTGGGTCTCAATAAACCTATCCGGTCTTGTTTGCAAGGGGGGAAAATTCACTTTTCCCTGGCCCAGTACATAGACTCTGCCCTTTTGTTAAGCAGCTCAACTTTTACTGTGGGTTTTGAGGATAAGGAGCCCTGAATCCCCACAGTACCCGCAAAGCCAGAGCCTCTTCACATCATGCTTGCCGGTCCAGAGCCTCTTCACGTCATGTCTGCCGAGCCTGTGTCTTCGGACAAGATGGCCAAGATGCAGCGCGGATCATAGTGGCCATGGCTATTTTGTGTGTGTGGGCAGCACACACACGTCTCGTCCCAAGATGGCCGCCACCATTCCAGAGCCTCTCCACGCCATGGCCTCCACGCCAGAGCCCTCTGCCAAGGCCGCGCCTCCCACACTTTATGTTTGATCACGCTTTATAAATAAACTGCACTTTTTTTTCTTCTTTTTTGATTTCTTTATTTAAAAGGGACAATGCACATTAATCAACATGAGTACAAAGTCCAACATGTAAATATGCCAGATTTAGCCATACAGGCTAATTTTCATCTGCAGTCCCTAGCAGGTTGATGGTTAAAAAAACAATAAATACATATCAATAAGAAAGCCTTAGATATAGATAAGTAAGAATAACACCACCACTATTCCCGATCAGGACAACTGGCAGGTTGATGGCATGAAAAAACAAACAAAAAAAAAAACATTTTTTGGGGGTTCTCTACAAACTTGCCTCCAGTGGATGATTGTTACAATTGTTGTCTTTCAATACATTTGATAATTCATACTCGTAAAGTAGAACTGAAATGACATTCATTACAAGATTATTAGTTAAAACATTTAAAAATGCACCTGCAGACTATTTTTCCAGTTATGAATTTTGTCATTGAGGATTTCTATAAAAATCTCGTGTCTCGTCTCGTGAGATAAGTGACTCATCACACCCCTAAACAATATTTTATTGTAAATATATATGTATAGCCTTGTTAAAAATAATTTTCTATAAAAATATAAGATATATAAATATAATATGAATATAAAAAATAAAATTATTCATTAATTAATTTAAACTTAATTTTTAGTACAGTATAATTACATGTAATATAATAACTATATATAATATACAATTTCTCTCTTTTTTTGTTTTACTCTAATGCCACTATTGGATAAAAGTAATGCACCTATCTTACTTGTATCTGTCTATGTTTAGAATTTAGTTAGCTTTCATGCGTTTTTTTATTTTTTAAATGAATTACTACTTCACCTTCATAAATATTTTGTAAATTTGTCAGATTTGTTTTACCTAACCTTGTGAGGACGAGCGGGTCTTCATGAATTTATTTGATGGGCCATTAAGACGACACTGCTTGAAATATTTATCCGCTGGAGAGAAGGGATACTATTTTAATGCAGTCAAACATCTAGAGTGAAAGACATCGGACAGGACAGAACAGAAGAGGACAGAGGGAAATGTAGACTTGACTGGTTGGCACTGCCCCATTAACCCCTGCTGGTAGAGGCTGGAACTGCAACATTCTGGGGGCAAATACAGTAAAATAATACATTTGTTTGGATTCGGAAGCAATTCTCAAGCAGTTTCTGTGATTCCTCTGTATGTAAACCTGACCTCAGCTGCACTGAAGCTGATAGACTTCAAAACTCAAACTCAAAGAGACTCGTTGACTGTATATTTTTTAACGTTTATTCACACACCGCTGTCTTTAAATTTTTAGTTAAATGAGATTCAACCAAAAAAATTAAGTCAGTTAATTTTAACAATAATTTAAGTTTAAATGACTTGTGTAGCCAATTTGATTATACGTAAAATATATATTTTTTTACAGTGTATGTGCAGCTTCAAGAAAACAATGTGTTGTACTTTATTTGTGTTGCTTCTTTATCTCTTTCATATAAGAGTACTTTATATATTTTCATATATCCATACACCAGTATCTCTCCATGTTTCTCTGTTCCTGTTTAATCTTGTGTGCTGTGTTGTCTTCAGTTAGAGATAAAGAAATGTTGCAGTATGAAATGAATGAATTGGAGAGATGAATCTTTAATGTCACAGGATGATTTCTGTTGCAGTTGTTTTCCATTGCCTTTGCTTTGCTATGATAACTTCTTGATACAGTGCTGGTCAGGTGAAGTCCTACTGAGCGTCAATAAAGAGGCAACTAAGATGATCAAATAAACTCATTTTTACCATCACTTCATCTCATGTTTCATCTCTGCCTCATGGTGTTGATTATACTTGAAATCAAACCAGCAGTGTGAGTAACATCAGAGCGTTCTCGATATCTAATGAGACACTCTCCACTGTAACCTCTAAACAAATATTTGCTGAAGAGCTGTCATCATGCTAAATAATGCTGTGATCCTCTCCAACGCTGTTTCCATGACAACTCATTCCCGCAACATCATCCCCACTATGGAGATATTTCCGTCTGCTTCATGAGAAGGTTAACATTCAGTATTCAATATACTGAACAACCACAAAAGTAACAACTACGATATAAACTACGGCCAAAAAGGAATGTTTGCAAAATTGTGTTCATTTTGTCATTTTAATTGTGACATTTTGTTAAATAGGGGAGAGAGGGGCACAAAGTAACGCTTTTTGACTTTCTCAGTTTGTGTAAATCTACTTATGGTTCAGAGTATTTATTTTTTCCCACATTAATTTCCCACATGTCTAGTACAATTATGTGGTTTTGTTTTATTAATACAGTATATACTTTTTTCTTGACATACTAAAATATTTTCTAAATAAAATACAATTAAAAAACTTTTTCATATAAAATAATGGCAATTTTTAATAATTAAATATAAACTCATTTTTGAGTTTTTACAACGAACACATGAAAACACAGCTATACAACATAGTTCAAAACAAATAAATAATTAGTATTTTCTGAACATTGACTCTCAGTCTTTATTCACCTTTTTCTCACGTTTTCTCAATAAAATTAATAAAAGTATAGAATATAATAGCATATTTCTAATAGGGGCACATTGTAACGCAGTGTTACAACATGCCCCGCCTGCACAACTGGGATTTAAACCCGGCTAGTGTCTTCTGCTAGTTAGCGAAGCATTAAAGAACTATCTCAACTGTTAAATAACATCCTGGAGATTAAAATAATATCAGATTTGTCTTATTTTAAATAAACACAAAAAATAGAGATGAAAAATTAACTTAAGAAATTTACTTTTGCTATGGTTTAATAAATGTCTATGGATATCTTGGAAAAAAAATTTATTTTGGCGGATTTTTTTTTCTATATAGTGTTGATATGGCAACTAGTAAATACACAAAGTTTCGTCATCCAAGCATGTGCGGAAGTATTTAAAACAAGCGTGTTACAACTAGCCCCGCGTTAGTGCCCCGCGCTCCCCTATACTACACCGTAAAATATCGTCAAACATTTAAAATATTTAGCAGTAGTTTGAAATCTGAATATTATTGGAATGATTTAGAGACTGTTAATTTTGGTCTTAACTGAATAAATCATTGTAAAAGAAAATGAGTTTCTGCATCTTGACTATATAGGCCTTATTTACTAAAGGAGTCATAACCTGTAATTTTCACTTTTCCACGAGAATCAATGTATGTTATGATTGCCTAACGATTATACACTGGCCGGGAAGCCGATATTTAAAAGTGAAGCGTTTGTTTACCCCAGGGTTTGTAAAATAGCCCACGTGCACGCGCACTCAAATACGAGATTTGAATTTCTGCCCCGACTTGACGTCATGACGGGGCAGGATATACCATATATGGACACCGCAGACCTGCTGCAGGAAGCCCTGCCCCTCTCCCCCTCTCCCCCTCATATTCATTCGAGAAAGATGCAGAAACGAAGTGCACACGTGAGTTGCTCTGTGGTTGACTGCCAGAAACAACATGTACATGTGTTTTCTCTACCAAAAACGAACCAAACTATCAGGGACCAGTGGATGAAATTCATTTTTAATGACGCTGTCCCAACAACACTTTCAACTGGCTTATCGTTAGGTGTCTGCGCTAAACATTTTACACAGGAATCATTCACAAATTTGGGCCAATATCAGGCGAAGTTGGCCTCGAAGCTCCGTTTGGAAAAAGGTGCCATCCCAACAATCAGGGACTTGCCTGAAATTGAAACGGTAAGACTGTGTTTTTATTGCTCTACTGTGTGTAACAAACAGCAGCTAACTACTAATGCGGCTATTGTATGTAACGTTAGCTTCGAGGTAAACACGGGGAATGGACTCTACGAATGCTAGCCATATCTTTCCACTTTGTTTTACACTACAGTAGTGACGGTACAGGGGTCCATGCTCAGTGGCTAAAACTGTTTGCTAAATGCAATTATGAAAACAATATACCACAAAACATTATTAGCCAAACTCATGCAAAACATGCAGTCTGAAAATAGCTTTCAGTTAGTGGGGCTTCTGTAAGAATGTATCTGGAAATGGTGTATTTTTTTTTTTATTTCCCTTTCCAGCTCTTGTTCAGAGTCTGGCTCAAACATAGGCCCTGTCCCAAATGGCACACTTCATGTGCACTTTCGGTCTTGTGGACTTACAATGGCTGCCGCGTGCGCGTGTCCGTTAAGTCCGTGAAGCCTGGTTTATACTCGACGCGTCCGCACGAGCGCGAAGGTGCGCGCGGCAAAAATGACGTCATTGCGGCGTGGGCGGTCGTGCGCGTTGGGTTCGCAAGACCCAATTTCGCCTGGCGGTGTGCGCGACATTTTTTGTAACAACGCGCGCGGCGCCGCATCCGAAGATGAACGACTTCGAGCCGAATCTGGCCGAGCTCGAACTTCTCACCACACCGGCACCCAGTTTGCACGTCTAAATGAGTTGCTTATATTTAAAAAATGATCATACAATAGCATAAAAAGTATTTTTAATGAACATAAGGTCCATGTTTAATAAAAATGTTCACGAAACTTAATGAAATGTTTAGTGAAATTAGAAAATATGTAAGAGATTGTTAATTTAGTTATGTTGTATACACATTATCATATTCATATATTTTGTTTTATTGTCACGAGTAATAATCTCAGGGTTTACTGGGTTTTACACGATTCTTTTTGTTGTGTGGTATTGGTGGCGGTGTACTAAAATAAACATTGTCACGTGTGTATAGCTTTCTTCTCACCGCTGATTCCTGATGGTTTAGAGGACAATTACTCGAGTCGCCCCCTGTCGTTTCAAAGAATAGTACAACGGCGAGCGCGTCAAGTATAAACGCCTCGTCCGTTTGCGGAGGTGCGCGCGCAGTCTGCGGAGACTCGTGCTGCGGAGCCAGGCGAAAGTATAACCAAGGCTTGAGACTGCAGTGTGTCCCATTTCTCATTTTTAGATCTCAGAAGGGTGCTCGCGAGCGCCCTCATGTGGTCGATTTGCGCCCTTGATGCGCACTTTTGCCGAGCCCGCGCTGATGCGGACTCCGCAGCAGACTTCTTCCCGACAGTCAAAGCGGCATTACGTCACGAAAGTGTGGACTCAGAGGAAGACCGCGAGTGCTTAGGGTTCCATTTGGGACAGGGCCATATACGGTTGAATCCCATAGCCAGGTCGGGTTCATTGACAACTTGCGCCATGATGTCAGTTTGTAATGATGCTGAAGTTACCTGCGGTGTCAACCCCCCTCCTTCCTGCCACCAATCAACGCGCCCCTCATTTGCATTATTAAAATGACCGTCAGAGCCCGTCTACGGAGAGCCTGCCCACTCCCTATTAAGCCCTATTGTACCGAATTTTTTGTCTCTTTCACCCGATTGCCGTTGATTGCCTCAGATCTGATTGTAGATTTTGCAAGTTCAACATGGGTTATAGGTCGAAAGTTGAATGAACGAGTACTTATGTCGTTTTGATTTCTTACAGGTCGAGTTGTTGTTGCCCATAACACGCTAGCATTCTGACGTCATTGACATTTTGAAAGACTTTTTAAAGCAAATAAGTGACTCTAAAAAATCTAACACCCAGCAATGTGTAATTTCTTTGCATCTCCTTTCGAATACAACATTCAAATTACTAGACAAAAAATTATATCCTGAGAAAAGTGGATTTTGAGGGGTATACCCATAGATATCATATAAAGGCTAGATGTCTCGTCCGCGCTGCTGGCCAATGGAGCTCGACATCCGCACACGGCGGCCATCTTACCACAGGGTGCTCGCTCACTCATAACATGGTGCATGTACTTTTAAATAACCATAACTTGCTCAATTTTCTACCGATTTTCAAACGGTTTGGTTTGTTATAAACGTCAGAGATGTAGCTATTATACTGCATACATATGAATAATTATGTTCAAAATGTTTAAGCATTATTTCAGAATTATAGCCACGTTAATAACGTTTGTAAGAAACCAAACCGTTTGTAAATCCGTCCAGATTTCAGCGAGATAAGAGGATTTGTGTGCGTGCTGCTCACTCACCTTAATTCACAGAGCCCTGTGGTAAGATGGCCGCCGGTGATGCCGGAAGTGACTCCGCCTTAAGACATCTAGCCTTTATATGATATCTATGGGTATACCGCCATTGACCTCCAGTCATTCTGCACTCGTCCTGTGAGCGCCCTCATATGGAATCAGAGTGGAACTGCAACCAGTTCAGAAGCCGGAAGTGTAGTGAGAGTGAAACTTCTCGCCATATTAGACATTCTCTGTGACCGTCCACGACAGCCAAAATATCGCATCAGATCTCGCGAGACCAGAAATTCAGAAATAAGGGTCAGAGGAGCTCTGTGTTTATTGTGTTTATTCCACTTTTCTTATTTAGAAGGGCCTGAAAGACTATAATAGAGCGTACGGGTATCCAAGGTAATACTAGGTTATGACTCCTTAATGCTTTTACACTGGTATATTTTACAATACAGTTGCACAAAAAAAGGTTCAATTTCAGAAATGCAAAGCAGTCAAAATAACCAGCTAATTGAAACAGGGTTTCCAAAATTCACAAAATCTGATTAAGTCATGGAAATGTTTATTCAATATATATTTTTCCTAGTTGTTCAACTCTGAAATATTTCACTGGCTAGAAATCTGTCAGTGCAATCTATACAAAAGGATTTATAAAAATCTTTATCCTGGAATCATAAAGGATTGGAAAAAGATGGCAAATGTTTCGAAACGATAGTGTCAGGCTAAATGATTGCAGGGAAACAGTGTGTCATGCGTTTCAGGAGCTGTGCTGTCTCTGATGAACTCATCTAACTGTGTGTGGTGTGTTATTGTGTGTGCGTCTGATTTCCTCAGCGTTCGTCAGCGTTATGAAGCCGCACCTGAGACCCCGAACTAACAGCTGTGTGCTGGTTACTAGTGTTACATTATCATATTGTGGAGTGTAACATCGCATTATTATACTTCTAAAAATAAACGAGTGATGATAACCATTGTGATTCTACAGAACAAAGCTGGAAACGTCCCGAGGGCAGAAATCATCTGTGTATATCTGTGATCGGGGAACCGAGGATCCACACTACTGTATATCTATGCCTGATTATCTCTAATGTAATCTCTCTGATTCTGACTGTGTGTGTGTGTGTGTGTGTGTGTGTGTGTGTGTGTGTGTGTACTTGTACAACTATCTTTGTGAGGACCAGTTTGAGTTTTAGACCATTGGAGTGAGGACAAAGAGAGTAAAGTGAGGAGATTTTGGCCGGTCCTCAGTTTCTGAGAGCCTTTAAAGGGAAATTCCACCAGCGGAGACATGAATATGTATTGAAAGTGGGTCATATATGTAGTAGAATAGTAGCATAAATTTCTAATTTGGTTCCTTCTTGGCCAAGAAAAGGCAGAAAATGACTTTTTAGTGCTTGTGGATTGCAGACAACAATCCCCATAGTGCATTGCAATGCTCAGCTCCGCAGGCCACTCCCACTGTCGAACGCAATGGTTAAACTCCGCCCATCAATCTATCAACCAACGATCTAGACCAGCGTTTCCCAACCGGGAATGATTTTATTCCCGTGCCTCGTTCAGTGTGTCCACATAAAGCTGCCTATTTTTCATTGTTGCACTAACGGTCAAATACACACGAAAACATTGTCACAACGTCCGTCTTGCCGCGTATTCACATAAACACGCCGGTTATGTCCGTGCTGCTGTCAACGGTAACGCGTTTTTCAGTTTAACGCGTTAAAAATATTTAACGCAATTAAAGCAGCATCCGTTTTTTTTCTTTCATCCTTTGGCTAGCGTTAGGCCTACATTATATAATCACGTTCTTCTTCATACAAATGCTTTTATACCATGCAAGCGAGAAAATACAAAAGAGAATGCGCTGAACGCAGATGCACAGAACGATGCGCGCCAGAATCGACTTCTCTTTCACGGTTTCGCTTTGAGTATCCTCAATTAGTTAAATAAAGTCTTAAATGAACGTTGAGTTGTGAGAAAATGGGACGCGTGTGGGATCCACATGTGCAGCACTGACATCAGAATCATAACACTTCATTCATAAAAAGATGCCATTAAACAGTTATTTGAAATACTGTCTTTATGTTGTTTCTACATTAATTTGGAGATTAACTGTGAAATTATTACATAAAATATATTAAAAACAAGCTATCTTGTGCAATTATAACAAAATTATCCCAATATAAAAACACAAATACACTGAGTGAGCAAACATTTAGGTGAGATTTGCAATGGTAATTGAGCAATGTTTATATATGAATAAAAGCCTTAATTAAATATGTAATCATGTAAAGTGATCTCTTCAGAAAAAATAATGATTTCCTAGACTTTAAAGTCCCACTCCGATCATATTTTGAGCTATTTTTAAACATTCTCAGTGGTCTTTAAAATATGATTATGCCGTTTTTAGCCAAAATCACAAAACCTGTGCCGTTTTCTGGGACTTCGCTTCAGCTGAGCGGCAGTAGCTCATTAGCAATTCGCCTCTGCGTTGTGGGCGGAGCCGTTGGCACGGAGACGACCCTCCCCCTCCTCTCCCAGAGTCACAGTGCATGTTTAACTGAAAGAACGAGCAGAGGCGCGCGCGCTTGCTCTCTCTCTCTCTCTTCGGAGCCAGGCGAAAGTGTAAACAAGACTTCACCGTCTCCAAACTAAGCGCTGTCTTGCTCTCTCTCCCTCGCACATATTAATCGAAAATAATTTACTGACGAAGCCCATTTTTTTCTCCTGCCAGTTGGTGAAACAGTCTTCTGTGAAGTGCTGACCGCAAACCGATGTGTGGTTTTTAACATTGCCGTGACCAAGGAACGTAATCCATTCATCTCTTACAGCAACATGTTTTGGTAAAGCATGAAAGCTAATACCCATCTCTCCTCTTAGCATTGCAACCCGCTACCGCACATAGGTGTTGATCCGCCATCGTCTTCTCTACTCCTCAGAACCTGAGCGGGCGGGGGCGGAAGGGAGTATGAGCTTGTGGCCCCGCCCAGTGGAGTTACTACGTCACAACTCCAGTCTATTTTAGCCAGCATTTTAGCGTCTGCTACTGATTCACAGCCATTTGAATGCAGAAATACTCAGAAATACAACTTTCAGCTTATTTTTCTCAAGATATGTCCTCTAACATCAGAAAAATGCCACAAGAACATGTTAACACCTAGAAAAACATGATTTTCATCGGAGTGGGTCTTTAAATGGATGGACAACATTTTTTTATAATATTAAAAATATCTATATGACAGTATAGGCCTATACAGTTCTTTGCAGTTCTTTGTAAATTGATACATTTCAAGGTATAGTATCAAAGTAGTATCGTGACAACACTAGTGTAGGGTGCCACGCATTTTTAAAAAATTTCAAAGGGACGACTGATCTAGTCTAGAGTTGAGCTCCACTCTACGCTACCACGAGACCGCCTGGAAATCATTTCACACAATTTCTAGTGAAGAGTTAGTTTGCGAACTCATTATTGAATTACTCCTTGTTTGTGTTTCGAAATGGTGTGCACTTGCATGGTACCGGGATGTTCAGCCAGCACAAGGAAAATACACGGAGTAAGTTTTCATAGATTACCCAAAGAGTTGGACTTGTGCAAAAAGTGGCCACGGGCTATATAACCCGAAGTTCGGAGAGGACACAGCCATTGAAGCACTAAAACATCTGACGGTGTGCAGTCTACATTTCAAGCCAGAAGACTTCGAACCCAACCCCTTAGGAGTGAAGAGACCCGCGCTTGTGAAAACCGCAATTCCGTCGATATTTACCTTGCCAGATGATGACGACGAACAGCCAGGAACGTCTGGAACTAGCAGTGCTAGCAGCGCTAAACGCATTTGCCTAGAGGTAAGGTTCTTTCTGACTCGACAGCAGTATTAGCAGCTAGCGGTTACTGAGAACACACACTGACATAGTCGTCTGCTGTAAAGCAGCACATCTCCTGTGATTTGGCTGTTTACAAAGTAAACATCTTGTATGTTTTGGTCGCTTGTTGTTCTAATGTGTCTGCCTCGCTAACTCCACTCGTCAGCAATGAGGAAGCAAAGTTGCTATTAGCGATGTAAATCCACCATGTTTTACTGTGTTAAGGCCCTTTCACACCGGATGCGTAACGAAAAAGCGAATAGTTCACATCAAAACCATTCCTATCAGCCGCGACACGAATTTGCGACGTCTGTGACGTCAACTTCAACATTCCAAAACTTTAGCGCGAATCGCGCCGACAACTGAGAAAACATGGACACTTCATCATCATCATCATCATCATCATCATCATCCAGTCATAGTCATAGCACCCAGTGAAGACGAGCTTTTCATTTTATTTAAAAGACAGAAAAGAAGGTTTTGGGTGCACCCAATATTACAGAACAGAGAGTCTGAAGGGGAGTGTGATAATGTGCAGTTTTTTTTTTTTTTTTTTTTTGCGTTTTGTAATGTAACTACACATTACATGTAACACACGAAGTAAGTAAGTTAAAAATCATTCGACTAGAAACTGTAGATATCACACAAAGAATGTAAAGTAGCCTATACTAAAAGCAGCCCTAAATAGACTCACTACATTGTGTTACGTGTTCAAAGTAAACACGGTCTCTGTCTCTATCTTTGACGATAATAGTGTTCGCTTTCTATCCCAGATGTAGTTTAGCCTGCTAGCCTACACAGCACAGGACTACACAACGACTAAAACTATCACACAACACACTCACAGTCGAGATAATCGAGTTGGTTGGCAATGCTATGCCACACATTGTCTTTCAAATCATTGTTCATGTAGTTTGTGATTGGCTGAAGCCTATTCTGTTGCGGCAAAAGTAAAAAAAATAAAAGTCGTTTTTTCGCCGCAGCACATTCATGTTCGGTGTGGAAGCGCTCATTACACAAACAGCTGATCAAAAAATAAACCCATCGCGCGAATTATTCGTGCATCAAAATCGCGTCCAGTGTGAAAGGGCCTTTAGTCTGACATTATTCAAATGTTTTTAACGTTATTGAACGTATGACATTTCAGACTAAAGCGACGTCGATGTCTGCTGCAGCGTTGTTGTCCTCATCATCAGAAGAGGATGAATCCCAGTTAGCGCTAGCACCAATGTTATCAACACCAGTCAAGATTCCTCCACCTGTCCAAGCACAGTTTGTAAGTAGCCTACATAATATTATCTCTAATCATGACTGCAGTGGAGGCTAACGCAAGTAAACGCAGTTTACCCACCTCTGAGATTTCAGAAATAGTTTATCCACCTCTTGATAGAGTTTATCCACCACTCAATACATTCAATGCACTTTCTAATAGAGTGTATGCACTCTTAACATTGGGGTGCGAGACTCGGGTGAAATCAACAACACACACGTCCGTGTCATCATCCGATTCCGTAATTTCGTACAGAAGAAATTGGCACCGCTGGAATTCTCGGCAGCAGACAGACTCTTGTTCTGTGTCCACTGGCGCACAGTGAGAGCACAGGCACCACCAATCTGCCCCAGCTCGAGCCATTGCGGACGCCTCGTCCGCGGCAGGCAGGTCGTCTGCCTCGGCTGTTGTGGCAGCAGCTTCAGCCGCCTCCTGTTCCTCCATAGCCCTCAGCTGCTCGTCGCTATATTGTGGCTCATAAAGGTAGCCACAAACATCCGTTTCTACCATAACTTCTTCAAAATCCCAATCCTCCATATTGCATCCGTCTGCGTATTCAGTACCTTCGTCCATGTTTTCTGCAGGTTTCTGCCGGTGAAATCAAACGCACTGGCACTGATCTGTGATAGGTCTGTTAGCGCATTAGGTCCAACCCCCTATGGGCGGGTTTGAAAGGGTGGGAACTAGTGCTTGTAGTCTCAACAGACTTGAAGTGTAAGAGGTAAATACGGATTTCTCCCGTCTCAGGGGAAAATGAGAGAGTGTTGCACGACCATTCAATAGTATGACTGGGTTTCTAACTATGCAAAGCTTAATGCAAATGGGTAGAGTGTTCCTTTAAAGGCCTGTTTGAGGGTCAAGATTTGGTTTTAGGGATAAGGTTATAATGAGGTTTAGGGTCAGGGGTCGGGTTAGGCTTAGTTGTGATGGGTAAGGTTAGGGTAAGCGGCTAGAGATTGCATTGTGTCAATGAATGTCCTCATAAAGATAGATGTTCTCCTGTCTGCCTCGCTGCCTGCTGAGAGTGTGTTTGCTTCGGTGCTGTAAGCTCCGTCTTAGCCTCGTATTTCTTTGTTTTGAACCATCATTTACTACAATTTCTAGTTGTTTATACTACTACTAAATACAGCTTACCCAACATCTCAGACTAACCTGACATCGCTAGCTTCCGTTACTACTAGCACAACACGCTAGTAATTCGCTAGCCTGTTAACGCGCCAGCCGTGCGCTCAGCTATTTTTTATTTATTTTTCTCTCGCGCGCCTGCGCCTTTGAGTTCATAAAAAGCTCAGGTGAGTAAGAATCAGTCAACAAACACGGTGAGTAATGTCTTGTCCTGTTGGTTTTAGGTGAGTAATGTCTTGTCCTGTTCGCTTTTAGGGCCTTTTTATTACGTGACATACTGTCTTTCCACTTTTGCGTGGAAAGACAGTATGTCACGTTATAAAAAGGCCCTAAAAGCGGCCAGGGCTGAGCACCTCTGCAAACTAATAGAAAACAACCAAAACAATCCAAGGTTCTTATTTAACACCGTGGCTAGACTAACAAATAAACAAGCGTCACCTGAACAAAATATCCCGTTACAGTTTAGTAGTAATGATTTCATGAACTTCTTCACTGAGAAAATAGAAAGCATCAGAACCACAATTGTAAACGTTCAATCTTCAATCGCGCCTTATAATTCAGCCTCAATTATTACCCTGCAAGAACAATTACAGTGCTTTACAACTATAGAACAAAAAGAGTTAAATAAACTTATCACTTCATCTAAAACAACAACATGTTTATTAGATCCTATACCAACTAAACTACTGAAGGAAGTGTTACCTGTAGTGGAAGAGCCTCTCCTCAATATTATTAACTCGTCTTTATCTTTAGGTCATGTTCCAAGAACATTTAAACTGGCAGTTATAAAACCTCTCATTAAGAAACCACAATTTGACCCGCATAATCTAGCAAATTATAGACATATTTCAAATCTTCAATTTATGTCTAAAATATTAGAAAAAGTGGTGTCCACTCAACTGGGCTCTTTCTTGCAAGAAAATGACATCTATGAAAAGTTTCAGTCAGGATTCAGGCCGCACCATAGCACTGAAACTGCGCTCGTTAAAATCACAAATGATTTACCCTTAGCTTCTGACCAAGGATGTATCTCAATACTAGTTTTACTTGATCTTAGTGCTGCGTTCGATACTATAGTATAATCACACAATACTCTTAGATCGACTACAAAATTATGCTGGTGTTCAAGGACAAGCATTAAGCTGGTTCAAATCATACCTATCTGACCGCTACCATTTTGTCTATTTAAATGGAGAAAAAATGATCATAACTCCAGTAAACTATGGAGTGCCGCAGGGATCTGTGTTGGGCCCTCTATTATTCTCAATATATATGATGCCACTTGGAAATATTATAAGGAAACATGGAATTAGTTTCCATTCTTATGCTGATGACACTCAAATATATCTTTCATCACGGCCGGATGAAAACGCAAAATTATCCAAATTGACAGAGTGTGTTAAAGATATAAAAGATTGGATGACTACTTATCAGTTCAAAAAACCGCCCACAAAACCTCACACAATACAACTTTAACATAGTAGGATGTCCTGTTACTTTATCCTCTACAGTAAAAGACCTGGGTGTTATACTAGACTGCAACCTGTCTTTTGAAAATCATATTTCATATGTTACAAAATCAGCCTTTTTCCACCTTAGAAACATTGCTAAGCTACATAATATGCTATCAGTTTCTGATGCAGAAAAGTTAGTTCATGCATTCATGACCTCGAGACTAGATAACTGTAATGCTTTATTAGCTGGTTGTCCTGTATCCTCAATAAACGAGCTACAGTTAGTCCAAAATGCAGCCGCTAGAGTTCTTACTAGATCAAGAAAATATGATCATATAACACCGATTTTATCATCACTACATTGGTTACCTATAAAGTTCCGTATTAATTATAAGGTATTGCTACTGACTTATAAAGCCCTAAACGGCTTAGCTCCAGTCTATTTAACAGATCTTCTATCGCCCTATAATCCAACGCGCTCTTTAAGATCAATAAATTCAAGGCTTTTGGTCATATCTAGGATATCCAGATCCACCAAAGGAGGGAGAGCATTTTCACATTTAGCTCCAAAACTCTGGAATAGCCTTCCTGATACTGTTCGTTGCTCAGACTCGCTCTCCCAGTTTAAAACTAGATTAAAGACGCATCTCTTCAGCCAGGCATTCATATAATATTTTTAATCTTACAGTTAAATCCAGCCTCTAGTTCATAAACGCCAGAAGAGAATTAGCCCCCGACTGAGCCTGGGTTCTCCCAAGGTTTTTTTTTTTTTTTCTCCATTAGGTCACCTGATGGAGTTTTTCGGTTCCTTGCCACTGTTGCTGTTGGCTTGCTCAGTTGGGGATATTTAATTTAATCAATCAATAATACTATTGATCAGCCTTACCAAACGTGGATGTTTTTTCCACTAGAAACAAACCTTGTTGTGTTATTTTGATTTAATACTGTGAAGCTGCTTTGATACGATCTGTATTGTGAAAAGCGCTATACAAATATACTTGACTTGACTTGACTTGACTGTTATTGTCACCTGCACTTCATGTCACATGTTTAGCATAGCCTTCTCTGTTGGCAATATAGGATTTATATGTGATAAATGCAAGGAGTCAGTTAGGCTGACGGAGAAGATTTCAGAACTAGAGACACGCATCCAAACTTTAATTGAGGATAGTAAGAGTGCTAGAGTGCTAGAGCTTTAGATAATATTTTGGATGTGCCTAGCATAGTGAACTCTTTACATGATTCGGTTCCAGCTGAATTAGTGCCTGCGCAGCCGGGCAAATGGGTGACAGTGAGGGATCGCTCTAGTCGCGGATCAAACAACCACTCTTCCGTTCCGATTACCATAACAAATCGATTTGCCCCGCTCAGTGAAACACGCACTGAGAATTCTGTTGATTGTGCCCTAGTTATTGGTGATTCGATCACACGGAACGTGAAAATAGAGACACCAGCGAACATAGTCACATGTTTGCTGGGAGCCAGAGCGCCTGACATCAAAGCAAATTTAAAAGTGCTGGCTAATGCTAATCGTAAATTCTTTAATGGCTCGTTTCCACTGAGCAGTACAGTACGGTACGGTACAGTACGGTACGGTTCGGGTCTGTTAACCATGATCTGGCTAGCGTTTCCACTGCCAACACTACCCTTACTTGATAGGCGTGGTGTTTCGATCGACGTAATTTTCGCGCAAAGAAGAACATAGTAAACTACAATGGATGACATACAGCAGATCTTGTTCTTGCTCCTCGACATGTTTGTCACAAGAAGACAAGCGCCGACATTAGGCTTTTCTCAATATTAAGTACGCAAAGTTTGTACTTGCCATGTGCGACTCACTCCTACATGCACATGGTACAGCGCGTTCTTAAAAGCGTCACTCAGCTCGCTCTGCTACTCCGGTTATCTCTGTTACTCTGTATGTACAAATTTAAGCAACAATAAAACGAAATATGTTATAAAACACTACTCTGCCTCTTTTCGTTTTCATTTAAATAAATTAAACATTATAGGGACACAAATGTGGTTCATGCGCAACGCATATTGATTATTCACTGCACGTTATACGTTATTCTATTTATAACAAAACGATTTAAAACACAACCCTAACGTTACCTCTTTTCGTTTAAATAATAAAAAAAATTACACATTACAGGCAATATATGCATTTGTACAAATGTTGCAATAGACATCAGTGATAATCTTGTAATAAGAAAATGACAAGAAACCATATTTCTTTTTGTAAAATTTCAGTTTTATCAATAATAGCCAATATAAAAGTTTAAGTAAAAGGTACAAGAAGCTATACAATAAGAAATAAAGCAAACAATTCAGTCAAATGTCCAAATGCTGCGCTAGTCTAACATTACAACAGTAAAGTTAAATACAAATAGCCTATAATATGAAACTAAACTTAGCCCTCAGTCAAAACGATTGACAGGGAACGAATTATATATTCACGAGACCAAAGATCGCCCGTTAGGTCTGCACAAGACGAATTATATCTCATGTTTAACCACTACCGTCGGAGTCATCGGCGAACGTCAGAAGAACTAACTTAGCCGAGGAAAGGCTCATCCAGCCGGGAAACATGAGCGCCGAGCGCCCGCTGATCGCATGGATCTCACAACCGGGGGGGAAAAAATCATCTTTATAAATAAACCACAGATTAGAGCTTTAAACAACTACATTCTCACCTGAAAAACTCTTAAAATTACATTTCGTGACACAGTAACAGTATATTATATTAAACTGTATATAAAAAAATGGCGCTTATGTTGTCATTCCCCTCGTAGCACGCGCAAGTGACGATTCTCTGTCAACCAATCAACGTCCTGCAGTGAGTCTAGCTCCACCTTTTAGTACCGTACCACTGTGCTAGGTACCCCAACGGAAGGGTACCCAAAAAGTGGTACGGTTCGGCTTTTTGGT
The DNA here is from genome assembly GCA_022828995.1 of Vimba vimba. Classification (NCBI taxonomy): domain Eukaryota; kingdom Metazoa; phylum Chordata; class Actinopteri; order Cypriniformes; family Leuciscidae; genus Vimba; species Vimba vimba. The sequence goes on along the minus strand of CM040832.1, from coordinate 1,376,677 downwards.
ACCATTCTCAACTTTTGGCAGTGGAAACGCAAATAAAAGGGTACCGACCCGTACCGTACCGTACCGTACCGCTCGGTGGAAACGCGCCATAAGATCATTATTCACGTCGGCACTAATGATGTTCGACTCCGCCAGTCGGAGATCACCAAAATTAATATTAAAGAGGTGTGTGAACTCGCAAGTACGATGTCAAGCACTGTAATTTGCTCTGGCCCCCTTCCTGTTCGCAGGAGTGATGAGATAGTTAGTAGATTGTGTTCACTGAATCGCTGGCTGTCTAAGTGGTGTCCGCTTAATAATATAGAATTCATAGACAATTGGAAAAGTTTTTGGGGCAAACCTGACCTGTTGAAAAGAGATGATATTCACCCCTCCTGGGATGGTGCTGCTCTTCTCTCTAGTAATTTGGCTCATAGTCTTAGAGCTCAAACATGACAATCTGGGCCTCAAGTCAGGAAGCAGACAGACTGGATTAACCGACCGTCTGCTAGCGGCCTCGTGTCACCAAGGTCAGATAAATCGCATCACATAGAGCCTCTTTCACCTAGATATCATCATATAGAGACTGTTTCTGTTCCCCGAATTTGGAAATCCAAAAAACGTTTAAACCCATCTAAGGTTAAAAATTTAATTGATGTTCAACAAATAAAAAACAGCTATAATACAGATGAGCAAATGCTAAAGCTTGGGTTGCTGAATATTCGATCGCTTACTTCAAAAGCACTTGTTGTTAATGATATGATTTCAGATAATAACCTAGATGTGCTGTGTTTGACAGAAACCTGGCTAACATTACATTACTTTAAATGAGTCCACCCCGCAAGATTACTGTTATAAACATGAACCTCGTCTGACAGGCAAAGCGGAGGTGTTGCTGTAATTTATAGTAACTAGTGCAAAATGCCCGTGCAAAATCAGTTTTTGTGTGTGTTTTTAGTAATTGTTGGTTTGGTGTCCGTGAAAGAGACTGTGAATGCATTGAATTCAGGGAGCAGGCTAGGTTACTACAATTGATGGCCGTGAATAAAATATAATATTCAGAAGTAAACAGTGTAGCTGACAGAGTGTTTATGAATACCACAACCTTCTAAGTGCTAGTGCAAAATGCCTGTGCAAAATCAGTTTTTGAGTGTGTTTTTAGTAATTGTTGGTTTGGTGTGTTTGAGTGCTCATTGTTACAATTACACAGCAAAAGTTCAGTGATATTTTTATTTGTGCATGATAGAAAGCACACAGTGAACTCCGAGAAAACGCTATGCTTGAGGAAACAGTTTGTGAATATGCTACTACAAATGTTGCCCGTGAAAGAGACTGTGAACACAATGAATAGGATATGTTTAGTTGGTGAATAGCATAGGCTACTGTTACACAGCAGCGATAACGTTAAGCGCACCAGAATGAAGAGGGGAGAGAGGGGAAGGCATTAAGCTTTAAATCTGGTCTCTTAACTTAGTAATGAGCCCCTCAGGGATGAAGATACTTCGGAAACGCATGTCAGAAAGCCACACACACACACACACACACACACACACACACACACACACACACACACACACACAGACACACACACACACACAGAGACACACATACAGACACAGTCTCACAGTCACAGATCTCCCCCCTCCTCCTCCTCCTCCTCTTTCTCAATTAAGACAACTTTATTTAGATGGGCTTCAATAGTCGTGTTTCCACTGTGAAAGGCCAGGCCAAAATCCCGTCGTCCAGAGCGTCCGCTGGGTCTTGAGGAGTTGATCCGAGTCAGGAGACGCTCGACTCCGCTGCTCATCTCCCATCATACCAGACTACCAGCTAACTTCAACATTTAACACATTTTACACCATTTCAGATCAAAACTCTCTTTCAGAAACCAGCGAGTGTTTGAAATGACTTATTTGCGATCTGATGGGGATTATGATCGCAGTATGAGGCAGAAATATATTTATATGTGATGCTAAAGGCTAATTCCCTGCTGAAAAAAAAAAAAAGAGTAAAAACCAGTCTGTGTGGTCTGGTGGATCTTTGCTGGTTTAAAGGGATAGTTTGCCCAAAAATGAAAATTCTGTCATTATTTACTCACCCTCAAGTTGTTTCAAACCTGTATAAATTTCTTTTTTCTGCTGAACACAAAAGAAGATATTTTGAAAAATGTCGGTAACCAAACAGTTGATGGACCCCATTGACTTCCATAGTAGGAAAAAAAAATACTATGGAAGTCAATGGGGTCCATCAACTGTCTGGTTACCGACATTTTTCAAAATATCTTCTTTTGTGTTCAGCAGAAAAAAGAAATTTATACAGGTTTGAAACAACTTGAGGGTGAGTAAATAATGACAGAATTTTCATTTTTGGGCGAACTATCCCTTTCAGCTGGTCTCCCAGCTTGCCCAGCCAAGACCAGCCTGGTCAGCTAAAAACATTATCCAAAACCTTAGGTTGGTTTTAACTGTTTTCTTTTTTCTCAGCAGATTATGCTAACCATTGCGTATATAAAAATACATATATATTTATGTTTACTGTAGAAGAACGTAAATCTATTATCTATTAGATAGATCTACTATACTATCTACTATCTATACAGATGTACAAACAATATCAAACTATACAGATAAAATAGTACTGAATTATGTGTCTTACACACAAGTGTTACAACTAACCCTCTGTCTGTTACAGTTAACCCCACATATGGGCTAAGCTGTAACATGTGCACTGTCACTTTCAGTGCAACTGTATGAAAATGGAAGGTCCTAGAAAAAAACCATGAAGTGTTCATTTCTAGCAGAGATGTGTTGCTTGTGTAAAAAAAAAAAAAAGATTAATCCAACTTAATTATTTTTTAAATAATTGAGCTATAACCAAAATGTGTTACAGTAGGTTGTGCCGCTTGCCTTACTCCATCATACTGACATTTTGCTCATTCCTTTTGTACTTCTTTTTTTGTTTTTGTTTTACAAAAACATTTATACTTCTATAGAATATTCCTAGAGATTCTATACTTTCCACATTTATACAAATACGTATAGGCCTACATTTATTAACCAAACGTATGATTATTTCCCACACTTTATACTGGTCAACTTATCTAGTTTTCTGAGATGCAGAACACGAAATCCAGGGGGAGGAGTTGGATCCAGATCCAACATACCTAAACCTACCCATATCCACCCCCTGATCCCTAAACCCACCCCTAAACCTACCAATCTCCACCCCTTAGATCTGGATCCAACTCCGCCCCCTGGATCTTGTGTACTGCAGTGAGGTGCTACTGAGTTTTCTTGCGATTGTATTTCGGTTCCTTTGTTACTGACTGACCTGTTTCTAGTTAAGCTGATTATTTTCCTGTGTTGTACTGCTATTGCGATTTCGTGGGAATGGGATATAGCCTAGGACACAATCATTAAGATCTGACTTTTCCTGTGTTTAAAGGGGACCTATTATGCAAAATTCACTTTTGCATGGTGTTTGGACATAAATATGTGCTGGCAGTGTGTACACAACCACCCTACAGTGATAAAAATCCACCCACTCCTTTTTTTTAAAATCCCCATAAATCATAAGCAGTGTCTCGCCATAATATGGCAAGCCGTTTTAACTGTTAATCATTTCCAGGATACTAATTCTTGATATCAACAATTCAATTTTTACTAGTTAAAATGATAGTTATTGATATCAGGAATTAGATTTTCTACTATACAATGGCAATTTTTGATATCAGAAATTACATTTCCACTAGTAATAATGCTAATTCTTGATATCCACAATTAAATTTTCACTAGTAAAAACTATAATTCTTGATATCTGTAATTGTATTTTCACTAGTGAAATGTCACCATAGGCCAGGGGTGGGCAAACTTTTTGGCTCAAGGGCCACACTGGGTTTTAAAATTTGACAGAGGGCCGGCCCAGTAGCAGATTATGAAACACGATCTCATTAAAGTGCGTATCTATACCACAAATTTTATTTCTCGTGCCATTTATACGCCAAAATTTTTTTATTTTTTTTGCGTGCGTATGCTGCGCACTGTAAACCCTTTGGTTAGGATTAGGGGTGCGGAGTGCGTGCCTATTACACGCCATTAAAGGGATAGTTCACCCAAAAATGAAAATTCTGTCATCATTTACTCACCCTCAAGTTGTTTCAAACCTGTATGAATTTCTTTTTTCTGCTGAACACAAAAGAAGATATTTTGAAAAATGTCGGTAACCAAACAGTTGATGGACCCCATTGACTTCCATAGTAGGAAAAAAAATACTATGGAAGTCAATGGAGTCCATCAACTGTTTGGTTTGCCCGAGATTTTTCAAAATATCTTCTTTTGTGTTCAGCAGAAAAAGAAATTCATACAGGTTTGAAACAACTTGAGGGTGAGTAAATGATGACAGAATTTTCATTTTTGGGCGAACTATCCCTTTAAGTGCGTATCATATGCACGCGAAAACTGCGTTTCATAAGAACTACAAATACAATTCGTGGTATTCGCACTTTCATGAGATCGGGCTGGGCAAACACATTTACGTTGTGGCAACGTCTGCACGAAATTCAACAACTGAGAGACGACATTCTGACAATACATTTTTTTTATGCTAGATATCCCCCATTTAGCATATGTTTTGAGGTTCATTTTTAAAAAAACGAAAATTTGGAAAAAAAACGAAATAAACGAATATACAAATTTATTTTAAGTATAATAAAATAAAACATAAAAAGCAAATGCAGATCAGAACATTTAATGAACAAAACCGGGTTCTGTACATGGCAGACGTCAGGGGAGCGTAGTCGAAAGCCGGGCGATAAAGGTTTTGTAAACGGAATCAGTCAGGAGGATACATCCACAAATCCAGAGTAGCAAAACTAAATAGCAGAAAAATCAAAGGAAAAACTAAACGTGTGCAAGCGGTTTCCAAACATTTTTTTCTCTGAGTTTTCAAAAAAAGGAAAAAACATTAACGTGCACCAAGTCTGTTTGGTTTCCATGGTGACGCGTCTAGCTTGTTACGTCACGTGACACACCGCAGCCACAACAGCGCTGAATGAATGATGATCTGCTTTTATGTCATTTTTCCTTTTTTACATTTGTCAGCTATGGCATGAAATATCTGATAATCCGATTGTCAAATATATGCAACGCAATTTATATATAACGCAAAGTATTGCAAGAAAAAGGCAAAATTAATGCGATCTTAAGACAATTTTTTAAATACTCGACGGGCCGGATTAAACAGCCTAACGGGCCGTATGTGGCCCGCGGGCCGTAGTTTGCCCACCCCTGCCATAGGCTGACATTCAAAATCGGTCCGTGTAACGCTTTGCAGTTCTTTGTTCAATTTTAAATTTAATAATCAGAAATGAGAAAACGGCCCCTTTATTCGTTTTTTCGTTTTTTCAAAAAAAAGAAAAAACGAGATTTCGGCTTGATTTTTCGTTTTTTGGTTCACAGGCAAAAAAACGAATAAATGACTTCAAAATTCGTTTTCCACATCTGGGCGCCCTGACACGCCCCCCTTCCGCCGATTGGTCAAGCAAATCTGAGCATGTGACGTCATCAGTTGTCGCTCAGGTCTGTTCAACAAAATAATAGTCTCTACTATGGCTACAGATTCTTAAACTGTACAGGGCAGGTCCTATTGGGCTTTCTTCTGTGCAACTTTACACGTTTCACAGAAATCATTACATCAGAAATATTAATTATTAGTCTGCCACCAGCCTGTTTTATTTAGCTGTGTGTGGTGAAGCTGCGCTTGACAGCGCCGAGCGGGAGAGGCTCACTGACTAATGTTCAGTCAGCAGTCAGAACTTTTCTTTTAGACGCTCCGTTTTGCCACGGGATGGTGATTGCAAATACTGTAATGCCAATCGGCTGAGGGTGGGTACCGATGATGGTGAAATACATTTTTACTGAAACTGAAACATAGCCGCGACCCGCGAGAATGAGACAGGTGATTGACAGGACGATAGCGGAGGCAATTAAAGGCGCAAGAGAACTTATGTTAACAAAAACATAAATAAAAAAAGTGTTTAACCATTTCATGCATGAATTATGATAACCTCAGTCAGGATTTTTTTTCCTATGTGTTTTTATTGCTCTTAGGGCATGGAAAACAAGATTTTATTTTTAATTTTTAATTTTACAAATTTTTCAAAGAGATTTTCAGATGTCCACTTGAATGGAGAGCATGCGTTTATGGTTTAAACTGAAGAGATATTGTATTAAATATAATACAATAATCAAACAGATAAAGTATGTGTATTTAAACTAATCAATTAAATTATATCAAATCATCTGAAAACTATAAAATACATACAAAAATATATAAATGCAAAATATTGCAAAGGCAATTGAACTCCATACGTTTTCTATGCAGTATCCTGACATTTCATCTCTTTTTGAACGTGCTGTCAATTTCCACCAAGAAGAGTTCCAAAATGCTTTGAAAATGTTAATTGATCCTGTTCATCAAGTTCATGCTTAATAGTTTGCCTTACTGTCCTCTGAATTAACACAAAGTAGTTATTAGTAAAAATGGGGGAAACTGGATCAAGTTCCTGTGGAATCAATAAATGTTCTTGATGGCATGCATTGTTTCTCGTTTTTATTGTTTGATTATACAGCCAGAACTGGACTTCTGTTTGGGTTCCACCAGTAAGTGACATACCTTTACACACACACACACACACACACAGCCATGTTTATGTGATTTGTGAGGACATTCCATAGACGTAATGGTTTTTATACTGTACTAACTGTATATTCTATCCCCTTACACTGCCCCTATCCCTAAACCTGCCCATCACAGGAGACATTCTGCATTTTTACATTTTTAAAAAAACACTGCTTAGTATGTTTTTAAAGCCATTTGAAAAACGAGGACCCCCAAAATGTCCTCATAAATCACGTATTTTCCCGAGTGTCCTCATTTGCAGGTGTGTTTTCATAAAAATGTCCTCAGTTGTCATGAAAACAAGTACACACACACACACACACACATATATATATATATATATATATATATATATATATATATATATATATATATATATATATATATATATATATATATATAGCCTATATAATTTTTTTTTCATGGTATAATTATGTAATCTGCTTATTGTGAGCCTAAATGAGTAAATTGGTATTCAATGATTATCAGGCTGACTTGCTTTTTTATATATATTGAAAGTAGAGTTTCATGTTGTCACTTCACATTTAATGGCCGCTTAGAATGAAATTGCTATGCAAATTCACAGTGCCTCCTTTGAGCTGCCTGCATTAGACAGTGTGTAATGTACATCTAAATGCAGGGTCAGATGCTGCTTCTGTGCCACCTATACTGCAAAGCTGTGTGTTTGTTCATACAGAGTTCATCAGACAGCCTAAAGCCTCTTACGTTGTTGATTTATATTTTAAACAACAATTCGACATTTGCTCGCAATGTTTTTCTTACAAAAAACCTCATCATTCTGCAGGACAATTGTCTATTACAGTATACAACACGCTTTAAGAAAAGTTTATTTCCATCACACTGTAAAGTGTTTTTAAATATTACATATAGATTACAAATACCAAAGATTTTACATGTTAATTACAATTAGGTCTACCATGGGAAGTAGGGGTGCTGAGCGTGGAGCATGAAGAAATGGTTGGGGATGAAAGTTCACACAAACAAAACCAAAAAACTGTGGTGTTTTGCCTATAGGCATACATATTACGTGTGTTTGTTTTTATTTATGCTGTATTATAAAATACCCATATTATAACAAATAAATAAAATATATTTGGAAATTGCCCTTTAAAACGAAGGCTCAGTTTGTGGTTCACAATTATTTGATTAAAAACAACAAAAACAATAAAACAAAGACAAAGTCACTTATATTAAACACTTTTTTTATTTATGTTTTTGTTAACATACGTTCTCTTGCGCCTTTAATTGCCTCCGCTATCGTCCTGTCAATCACCTGTCTCATTCTCGCGGGTCGCGGCTATGTTTCAGTTTCAGTAAAAATGTATTTGACCATCATCGGTACCCACCCTCAGCCGATTGGCATTACAGTATTTGCAATCACCATCCCGTGGCAAAACGGAGCGTCTAAAAGAAAAGTTCTGACTGCTGACTGAACATTAGTCAGTGAGCCTCTCCCGCTCGGCGCTGTCAAGCGCAGCTTCACCACACACAGCTAAATAAAACAGGCTGGTGGCAGACTAATAATTAATATTTCTGATGTAATGATTTCTGTGAAACGTGTAAAGTTGCACAGAAGAAAGCCCAATAGGACCTGCCCTGTACAGTTTAAGAATCTGTAGCCATAGTAGAGACTATTATTTTGTTGAACAGACCTGAGCGACAACTGATGACGTCACATGCTCAGATTTGCTTGACCAATCGGCGGAAGGGGGCGTGTCAGGGCGCCCAGATGTGGAAAACGAATTTTGAAGTCATTTATTCGTTTTTTTGCCTGTGAACCAAAAAACTAAAAATCAAGCCGAAATCTCGTTTTTTCTTTTTTTTGAAAAAACGAAAAAACGAATAAAGGGGCCGTTTTCTCATTTCTGATTATTAAATTTCAAATTGAACAAAGAACTGCAAAGCGTTACACGGACCAAAATCCATTGTTGATATCAAGAATTGATTTCTTGCTTGTTGAAATTACAATTTCACATATCAGAAATACAATTCTTACAAGTAAAAACCTTTATTTTTGATATCAAGAATTCAGTTGTCACTAGTTGAAATGTCTATTCTTGATATCAACAATTGAATTGCTACTAGTGACAATGTTCATTTTTGATATCAATAATTCAGTTTTCACTAGTGACAATGTTAATTTCTGATATCATGAATGTGATTGTTACTAGTAAGAAAGCCATTTTAGATATCTGAAATAATATTGATATCAGAAATACATTTTCAGATATCAAAAATGAAAAATGTTACTAGTAGCAATTCAGTTGTTGATATCAAGAATAGACATTTCAACTAGTGACAATTGAATTATTGATATCAGTAATTCGCATTTTTACTAGTAACAATGTAATTATTGATATCAAATTATATTTCTACTAGTAAGAAATCAATTATTGATATCAACAATTAATTTTGAATGGCAGCCTATTCATTAGTAACTAATGAATAAGCACTAGTATCTAATAAATAAGTACTAGTACCAATTTAATAGGCACTAGAATCTAATGAATAACTACTAGTATCTTTTAAAAAGGTACTAGTATCTAAACTAAAGAATAGGCACTAGTATCTAAAGAATAAGCACTAGTAACTAATGAATAAGCACAAGTACTTAATGGAATAGATACTAGTGTCTAAAAATAAGTACTAGTAGCATAATAGAGACTAGTAGGTTTTAAAGATTAAATGTTAAAACGGCTTGCCATACCTATGGTGACATTTCACTAGTGAAAATATAATTACAGATATCAACAATTTAATTTAACAATGTAATTCTTGATATCAACAATTAATATCCTGGAAATGAATAAATGTTAAAACGGCTTGCCATACTACAACCTGTTTTCAGAATGCGGCTTTAGTGACGTAACTAAAGCCACAGGCCCCGCCCACGAGTGTTGACAGACCCGCCCTGATCGAGTTGTACACATCCACCATTGCTGCACTGAGGAGAATGTCTACCAAGCGTGGTAGGTGTTGCGTGCCTGGATGTAAAAATCCATATCGCTCTATATATTTACTCCCGAAATCGGAACCGTTGAAGACGAAGTGGATTAATTTTGTTTTTGAAGAAAATGCTCCCTCTACTCTACCAAGATTTGTTTATGTCTGCTCAAATCATTTTACACCGGACAGCTTTTTGAACGAGGCTCAGTATAAAGCAGGTTTTGCAAAAAAGTTGCTCTTGAAGGATGCAGCAGTGCCAGCTGTTCGTGATCCAGCTAACGTTACACATCTAGAAGTAAGTATTAAGCGTTTGTTTTCCAAATTGCCAAGTTCATAATAACATGTTAGACTTATAAAGTTTGTGATAGCACCATGAGTCCAGCTATATTGTTTTTGTTTTTTATCGCGCTGATGGTGGAATCTTTATTTGTAAAGGACAGCACATCAGATCAGAACCAGCCAAACCAGATGTACATGAAAAGTGAAACCCAGTAACTTTGTTTCGGTGAGCCTTTCTCTGCAAGCATGTCAAAAAAATAAGCCGATTAGATTTCGCTCCCCTTCTGGCGTAGGAAGAGGATCTTATTATAATATTAATCTGCACGTTTCACACACGGAGCCGCCATTTGGTTTCGCAAGCGATTCACCAGTTCTAACACAATGGCAAAAGTGCGAGCAAAGCATGCTAACTGTTCAGTCGTTGGCTGCACAGACGAGCACAGGACCCTGTTCAGAGTCCCAGCCTCGGAGAAGACGAGAGAGCAGTGGGTTCATTTCATTTTCAGCGGGAATCCCCCAGAAACTGTCTGCAAAAACCTGCTTGTGTGCGCGCACCACTTCAAGCCGGAGTGCTTTCGCAACCTCGGACAGTATAAAGCAGGATTTGCTTCAAAGTTGTTCGTGAACGAGGGAGCGATCCCAACTGAGCGAGGCAAAGCTGCAGATGAAGGAAATGTAAGTATTTTTAAGCAGTGGCGTCACTGGACTAATCATTAGGGGCTCGAGTCCCGGATGTTTCTGGTCTGAAACGGGTCCCTGAGTTTGGGGGAAATTTGATACGAATTAAATAAATATTGGCTGTTTAATCTTAGTTCGGAGCTGTCGCGGACTGGTGGTTATTGTTGAGATCTGTCTCTCCCTCGCACAGCGGCCACACACACACACAGAGAGAGAGAGAGAGATACACGTCACGTACCACGTGAGTGATTTCAGCCTATCCTAGCAAGAGTTGCGCGCAACCTCAGTCAAAAAAATAAATAAATAATAATAACGCAGTCAGTACAGCACAGACAATGACAAATAAATATCAAACGAGTCTTCTTTATTTTTGGCAGAACACGAAGAAAGGTATCTTTTAGCTGTTCTGAAGCTCTGTTAGGTGAAAACTACTAGAGTAAAATTAACTGACCTAATGAATGATGCAGACCCTTTTCACAGACTGTGATCACGCGTTTTTTATATTTACATTTTTTTTAAATGTATGTGCATGTATAACACTGTAATTTGTATTATATTACCTCTCAAGAAACTAGTTATGCTGCTGTGCGTGTGTTTCTAATACAGCGGCTCTGAATGCCTTGTATCAGTCTCTATTTTTTACTCTTTTGAAAGTTGTGAAAACACTTTTTTCTTTTGCTATTTTAGCAAACGGGAAAACACAAAAAATATATTTAATGTAATCTCTCATTCACCGTTTAACTAAACCCGTGATGTAAGCAGGTTCCAGCCCTTGGCGGTATAAAAACCATCTTGTTTCGTCAAAACCACTGTAGCGAGTCAGGAGTTGGAATTGCGAGTATTGAAAACGATCAGGATAGAGTATTTTAGCATCTATTATCATAGCATTTATATAGTTATTTAGATTATTTTGTGTAGCCTAGGTAGTAAATTAGCATAATTGTTAGTGTAGTATTGTTAGAAGCATAGTTAGTTAGTAGTAGCATAGTATTGCATCAGTTAGGATAGCTTCAAGTTAGCGTAGATCTATCTGTATTTAGCACAGTGGTGAGGATGGTACGTAGGTGTAGTGTTGCTGGTTGCAAAAGCACTGCTGGACTGCATAGCTTTCCAGCGGACTTGGAGATTAGGCGCCAGTGGTTGCATGCACTTGGCCTGGAAGACCGCGAGTTCCCGCCTAGAGCTGGAGTGTGCAACCTGCATTTTACGCGGGATTGCTTCTCCAACGCAATAGAGGTGGAAATGGGCTTCTCCACACAGCTCGCGCTGAAACGCGACGCAGTGCCAAACACTGCTCCTCCTGCATGGACTCCACCACCGCAGCGGCGTCTTGAGGTGAGTGATCATATATATATTTTAATCACAATTTATGGTTAGGCTAAAGTTAATCCTCGGGTCGACAAACGCGCCGGCGCATTTTGCTGGATTTTTTCACATAGCGGCAAAATATGAATATGCCTACAGAGAGCGTGAAGGTGGGGGAGAAAAGTCCTCGACTTCAAATGACAGCTCTGTTGCAACCAAGGGGGCAATGTTTCAGAAAAAACTGAAGCTTCCCCGGGCGCCGCCATTGATTAGCAGACCATCTCCTGCTTTTAGCATCCCATTGACTCCCATTCATTTTGGCGTCACTTTGACAGCGAATAACTTTACATCTGAGGCGTTTAAAGACTCCATTTGTCCATTATTTATTTCTAAAGAAACACGACAATGTATAAAAGGCTTCATTACCTTGTATCTTACGTTATGGCCCCGTAGAAGCTGTTTTTGTAAAAATAGGCTAACGATTGCGTCATAGCCACGCGACACTCTGTCGCACTGTAGAGAGATTACCGTATGGACAGGAGGAGAAGCTCGCGGTCAATCGGGGGGACGTGGAGGCAAAATGACAAAATAATTAATCAGAATACTTAGCAAAAGTTGCTCCTAGCTCATGGACAGCTCCTACTCACACTCTCCATCTCTGCAAGATTCGGAAGGAAATGATTCAGATTTCTCTTGGCACAGCTACTAGAAGACAGACGGGTCGCTCATGTCACATCTACGTCGTCAAGCTCAGTGTGAGTCTGCGCAGTCGCTCAGCCATCAGGAAGAAGAGCTTCTAATTGACTTCACTTTTCTCCGTTGAATCCAGTGGGGTCGCTGTGTCCATTTATTTTACTGTCTATGGTTGCAACGCTACTTGCGTCACTCTCCATTTTAGAGTCGGACAGCAGCTGTCAATCACTCCGTCACTGCGGGTCTCAGGTGCACGCCCCCCGCTCAGCCCCGCCCTCGGTTCGTCCCCTCTATCTCCGCTGGGCTCTGCCCACTTTTCCAGCATTTTTCAAATATTGCCAGTGGGTGGAGTCAGGCTCTGACCAGGGGTTTAGTTACCCTTTAAGTTTACCCAACTATGATGACTTCCGCTTGTGAGAAACCCGGAAATGTGAAAAGGGTCTATTGACATTTAATGACTTTTAAATGGCCAGGAATCGGGTTTCCTGACATATATATTTGCCTGATTTCAATGCTGAGGAAATACATGATGCAAAGCCTGAAAGCACACAAGCTAAATACAATATAGATCTAAATCTGGAAGATATCGCCCAGCCCTAGAAAGCAGTTAAAGCACTTAGACATAACAAGCATATGACTTTCTGCATTATAAAAAGTAGTATTTAAGTTAAAAATCGATCAATGACATTTAAAATCCAACAAAAGGAGGAATATTAGTGCTATTTGTTAAAAAAAAAAGTAAAAAAAAAAGTGCAAGAGTAATGTAAATGTTTAACCACCACTGTAACAGTCATACGGATTTACAAACATGTAATCTTTTTTTTTTTTTTTTTTTTTTTTTTTTAAATAAATATACATCTCAAGACATCAGCCGTAGAGTCGTGTAGTTTTCATTAGTAGTAGGAAGAGTATTGTTTTAAGTTTTGATGCTTAACTTTCCAGATGGCAGTGGTGGCAGTGTCACAGATGGCAGTAGAAACGGCAAGCAACAGGATCAGTTACAATTGGATGCGGGTATGTGTGTGTGCGTGTGTGTGTGTGGGGTTCAGGTATATCCTGATATGTTATGGGGACAAATCATGTTTTAAGCTTATTTTTCTTACCCCACTGACAATTGAGCAATAATTGTACTTGTTTTTCAGCAAAATACACTTATAATTTATTTTATTTTTTTCCTCAGGAAAAAATACTACTTTTGTCAGTTTGCTTATCAAGTAAATGCATCTTGATTTAAGAATATTTAGACATTTTGACTGGAAATAAGAAAAAAAAATCTAAGTAAGACAAGCATTTTTTTTTTGCAGTGTAAGGTGTAGAATATACAGTTTGTACAGTATTAAAATCTTTGTCTATGGAATATCCCCATAAAACATGAAAACTCAACATTTGTGGTGAGTGAGTCTGTGTGCGTGTGTATGTAAATTAGGACTACAATATATAAAATTATGAATAACAGCATTTTTTTGTAGTTGTATCAGAAATTAGCTGTTTACATACAAGTACATTATACTCTGTATTTTACTTTTGTATTGCAGATGAGTATGAGTTAGAGAGGCACAGAATCTAGCGAGAAACACGATTTAGGAACTTTGGAAATCAGGACAAAAACAAGTTCATCTCAAAGGAGATCCTTTCAGCAGAAATGCTTTGACATCAGAGATGCCACATTCTGCTCCGCTTGCAGAAACTTTGGAAAGCATCCAGCACTAAATAATAAAGATAGTCTGATAGTTTTCAAACTGGAAACGAGCTCTCGACAGTTTCAGAGAGCATGAAGCAAGTTCAGGACACAGGGCTTCAGTGCTTGCTTGGAAGAATTACAAAGCCAGTTTAACAGAAGGCAGTGATTTCAGCTTTTTAGGGAAGCAAGGTATTTCTTTTCGAGAACATGAAGAAGCAGAGTCCAGTTGATGAAACTGTTAGGGGGGTTACAGTTAAAGACCCAAGGACCAGATATGATTAATTAAGACCAGGAGTTAGAAGTGCAGTCAATTGAAGACAAGAGTCAGAATTATAATAAATTAAAGAAAAGTTTTACTGAAGATAGTTTGCAGTTTCCTCAGCTGAAGTCAGCTTCAAGACTCACGGGAGTTCGTAGGCCGCTCCGCTTACAGTTACAAAGACCACAGCAGTTATACCCTTCAAGGTCTAAGCTACGTCATTACTTCAGGTTGAAAGATTATGATTGGGTAAGAAATAGATAAACATAGGAATTTTCCACACTTGGACTGATAGGCAGTAGCACATCTCTATAGTCTGTCCGGCTGCCACCAGGACCCTGAGTCAGTGGTCCTCGCGGTCACAAGACTGTGTGTCTAGACGCCAACATGTCGAACGATAAACTGGATAAACCTAGAGATTGGCATGGGGTACTTTCCATAAGATCATCTCTCAATGCAAATCAAACTAGCTTTTAGGCTAACTGAAATAAAACCATGCCAATCTCTAGGTATGGTGAAGGCTATGTGATGATGTGGGACTATTTTAATTCCAAAGGCCAAGGGAACTTTATCAGGATGCATAGTATCCTAAAAAAAATATATAAAAAAAATACTTAAAAATAAAAATCTGCCTGCCTCTATGGGAATTTAACATAGGGGTGTACTCACTTATGCACCATGTATTTTAAGGAAGAACATTTATTTATTTACGATACATTATTCATTCACAAAGAAAATTGGTGTCCTTAAAGGTTGGATTTTTCCTAATTTTTTAAATTAAGGCATTAAGTTCAATTTCCAAATTATGATTTTTTATTCCTCTTTTTAGTCAACTTTAGTATGGGTGTATTCACTTATGCATAGCACTGTGTGAATATATATATATATATATATATATATATATATATATATATATATATATATATATATATATATATATATATATATATATATATATATTAACACGTGTTGAAGACCTTTCTCAAACAAAACAAGTCCGTATTTCATTTCTGGAAGCCGGGCTGAATGAGCAAGCACTGTTGCTGTATTCCTGGCATGGGCCAGACCCTCAGTCACCTCTCAGATAGTTCATACAGACATTAAAGAATACATGAAAATAACATTTCAGTAATCACACTGCTAACTTCTATAAGTAAAATCTCATAAGCCTAGAGAAGTCATTCAACTCATGTGATATTTAGAAGGAAAAATATTGATTAATAGCTTGATTATAATCACTCATTAGAATCATTATTATTCCAGAATCCACCCTTTCAAAACTCCTGGAGGACTTTGACCCCTTCCTTCAAAGCTACAAACCACCTCACATGCTACTTACCTCTGTCCTTCCTCACAAAATGAGATGATTGAATGTTGTGCATCAGAAATAACTGCTTGTGTAGTTGAAGAGCTGAAATGTTCGCATTTATGGCTGATGAAGCAAGGGATGGTCATGTCGAGAAGCTTGCTATATATATGCGGATAATGGCACGGTAAAAGAGCCCTTAACTGAACCGTCCGACATCACCAGTTTCAATGCCGAGTCGATCACTGATGCTTACATCAGAAGATTTGAGTGATCTCCTCTGTGTGGCTCAGACCTCATATATGATGGAGCTTCAGTGATGAAAAGTGCAGTTAGAGGAGTTCAAGCAGCCCGAAGCACTTTATGCACATTGTGATGCCCATGAACTGAATTTGGTACTTTGCCACACTTGTAGGGCTGTGCCAGAGGCAGACGACTTTCTGGAAACATTGGGGGATGTATATTCTCCCTTTAGTGTTTCAGTAGTCAATCATCAAGGCACAGCTGGGTTTAGAGAACAGCAGATTAGTCCAGCTCTGTAAAACTAGATGGGGATGCCAGCTCAACTCAGAAAATCTAACAGCTTTAAGTTGCCTGGGAAAACTTGCCACACCCATAGCAGTTGGACTGTTGTCAAAACTGTCCAGGTTTTCAAGTGTTTACATGCTTGTGATGTTCAAGAGGGGCTCCACAAATATCTCCAGAAAGAATCTGTAGACTTTGTGTGCACAAGCAACACTCTTCAAAGATGCTGTGCTTGAAACACTGACATTAAAGCAACACTATGGAGCTTTTCCTCTGCGGTCCCCCTACAGGTTGGAAGCTGAATTGTCCATTACCGCTGTCGTAAATCATTTAGCCAATCGCAGCCTACGTCGCACGCTCACTGTTTATCCAGCGCCGGCTTTGGAATGAACGATGTCCACAGACAAGGTAGAGTATGATGCATGCTTTTATGAAAGTATGATGTATTGCGACATCAGAAACGAAGAAAAACTGAATAATGACTATTGTAACGCTTGCCGTAAAGCAAGTCAAATTTGTAGTTTTCTTATGTCTCATTAGAACTACAGAAACGCGACCTGATCTGGCAATCTTACATAGTGCGGTTATAGCAGATAAAGGACCGCAAAGCGGAGGCATAAGTGACTTTCACCCTGTTACGACTTGATGAACCACTGAAACCATTTTGGAAACATTATTTTAAGGTAAAAAATGTCACATAGTGTTGCTTTAATGCAGAGCAATGAAGAAACAGCAAGGAGACGAAGATCATTTGTGAGTCCAACATATCTCAGAGACCCTGTCTGGTCCCCGGCATAGAAACAAATCAGTGCAGTGGGAAGGGCGGTTTCTTTCATCTGAGATCGGTTGCAAAATTAAAACAAATAAGATTTGGAGACTGTAATCCACGCTCTCATGACGTCCCGTCTGGACTGCTGTGGTTCCTGTACTGTGGCCGGCCTCAAACTGACGTCTCTCACCAAAAACTGTCCAAAATGCTGCAGCGAGCTCTTATCTTGGAAAAAGGAGGTCGCAAAAAGTATTTAATAAAAGGGGGCAAATAATTGTTCCCAACGTGTTTTGGAGAAAAACATTTTTCATAATGTGATTTTTTTTTTTTTTTTTTTTCCCGCTTTCAATTCTTTTACTTCAATGAAAGGTTACATTTAAAAAAAAAATATATATATATATATAATATCAAAAGGATAAACAATGCAGATTTATTTTTACAGCCATCTTTGATCATATTTACCAAGGGGGCAAATAATTCTGACCAGCACTGTATGCACTGTGTGTGATAGAACATGTGTTGATTGTTTTTTCCATTGGCTTTAGGCAAGCCCATCTGTGCGGTTTGCTGATGCGGCGTGCCAGACGGACCCACCCATCTCCCGTTCATGGATGAAGACTCGCACACCTCCCTTCAGAAGCACAGGTTTGATTTACTGTACATCTACATTTAATCCTTTAGCAGACGCTTATCCAAAGTGACTTACAAATGAGGAGAGCAACAAAAGCAGTCAAATCAACAATAGGGCAACAATATGCAAATGAATAAAAGTATTGATTTATTTTATTTCTTTCCCCAAAAATAAAATTAAAATTCTTACTGACCCCAAACTTTTGAACGGTAGTGTTTAATATTAGTTTTTTTTTACTTTCTGTTCATCATAGCATCATGAAATACAAATGTAAAAAACTGTTTTCAACACTGATAATAATCATAAATGTTTCTTGATCATCAAATCATCATATTAGAGTGATTTCTGAAGGATCATGTGACACTGAAGACTGGAGTAATGATGCTGTAAATTCAGCTTTGATCACAGGAATAAATTACATTTTACTGTATATTCACATTGAAAACAGATATTTTAAACTGTAATAATATTTCACAATATTACTGTTTTTGTTTGTATTTTTAATCAAATAAATGCAGCCTTGGTGAGCAGAAGAGACTTCTTTTAAAAACATTAAAAATCTTATTGATCTAAAACTTTTGACCGGTAGTGTGTGTATATGTGTATATATATATATATATATATATATAGAGAGAGAGAGAGAGAGAGAGAGAGAGAGAGAGAGAGAGAGAGAGAGAGAGAGAATAGTAAGTGTTAATATTGAGTCAAATGTTGGCAAAATAGATGTCTTTTTTAGTCTTTAAACATTTTTTTTATTGTATTATAAATTCAATGTATTATTATGTTTTCCTGCAGTTAGTTTATATGTATGCGATTACTGTTGTCATTCTTTATGGTTCAGCTGTAGTAAGTTGAAATTCTTTTCATTTGCAATTCTTAATATGACACTGAATGCCTGTTCTGAATAATCAAAGGTGGCGGTGTGTCCTGCACCGATGCTGGCGTCGACTCCTCAGCGGTCAGAGCTTCAGGACCGTCACGCAAGAGACCCCGCTTGGACCTGAAGGAGGAAGAGGAGGAGCTTTTTGAAGGTGGCTCAGAAGATCCACATGATGTCACTCATGATCCTCTACACTCGCTCACTTCGACCCAATCCACAAATGTGACGTGAGTTACATGATATTTGTCATTATCATGTTAGGATAAAAATAATACAAATCTTCTATTTATTTCAGCTCGTACAGAGTGTGAATTGATTATTTTCCTGTGAAATATTTTCCGCTCTGATAGAACGGAGCCGTCCATTCCGATCCACAAGATGTCAAAGTACATAGTGTATGAGAGCTGTCTACTGGAGCTGTTTGAGGCGTGCCCGAGGTGTGGACGAGCGTCACGCCCCAAGACCAGGACCATGGGCACGTTCCTCCGAGTGGAGCAGAACTGCCCACATTGTGATTTCTCCCGGATGTGGAACAGTCAGCCGATTATTGGGTCCGTTCCTGCCGGGAACCTTCAGCTCACTGCCGCAGTTTATACTTCAGGTGCCTCTTTCTTCACACTCGAGAAGGTAATGACAAACACTCAACTGTGTATCAAATATTTCAATGTATTTTTATTTTTATTTAATTTAATTTAATTTTATTTAATTTAATTTTTTATTTAATTTAATGTAATTTTTGTTTTGTTTATATGTGAGTAATGCTTGTCACGGTGTTTGTTGTTAAGTTTATATCTGTTTTGATAGTATTGTCTGTATTGTCTATATTGTCTTCTTTCCTTGCCCAGGGACCACAGATGTAAATTAGCTGTATAGCTAATTCTGGTACAGGGCTTGAACTGTGCATGATCCCTGTCAAATAAACTAATAAAATAAAAAATGCACCAAATAATGCTGCTATATAATGAATATATCTTATCTGACCTCAGATCTTCCAGGCAATGAATCTGCAGCTGTACAAGTACGCCACCTTTCGAAGACTCGCGCGGAGATTCATCGAGCCTGCCATCGTGTACAGGTGGAGGACGACGCGGGACGCCACGCTGGAGCAGCTTATTAGCCAACGGCAGAACGTCATGCTAGCTGGTGACATGAGGACTGACTCGCCAGGTGTGTAGTTCTGAATGTATGTTTCATTGAAGAATAATGGGAAAGCAACTGGTCAAGAATTTTAAATTATTTTCAAAGGTCATTCTGCAAAGTATGGCAGCTACACGATGATGGACCTGCGGAACAAGAAGATTATTGATCTTCAGCTGGTTCAGGTGAGCGGGAGGGTCAGCTGGGGAGAAATAGCCGTAACGGGGAGCAGTTTGGGTGTGCATGCGAGTTGGTTCTATGAAAACTGAAGGGAAACACAGATATGGGTAAAATTGTCATGAAATAAAATATTGGAATTAATGTAATTGAAGAGATGGCACTGAAAATGTTTTGCTACCATGGCGAACTACGCTTTTTTTATCAGAGCAATGAAGTCGCTGGGAGTCGCCATATGGAGATGGAGGGTCTGAGGAGAAGCCTTGCTCTTTTGGAGGAACGTGGCGTTACTTTGAATAGTATCGTGACCGACCGTCGTCCGCAAATTCAGAGATTCCTGAAGGAGACCAGGATCAAGCACTACTACGATGTTTGGCGTTTAGAAAAGAGTATGCCTCTTCTTTTAATATTTTTTATAAGGGGAACAACTCCAGTACAAGAGGATCCCTGTTCACTTATGAAAAGTTTGTTTGGTTGATGACATTGTATCGTAAATGATCACAGACATGTGTCCATTATTATCAAAACAGAAACATGTAATGAGTGGTAAATATTTTTTTTTACAATATTAGAGAGACTTGGGTAAGTAGTCTTGTATTTCATATACACTGTATATTTGCATAACTGAAATACACTTTTTGTATTGTTAGGACTGTCCAAAAAGTTGGTCCTGATTTCAAAGAACAAGGACTGTGACAAACTGAAGAAGTGGATTCATAGTATAAAACACCACATGTACTGGACAGCAGCTTCATCAACATCAGGGCCAGAGAGGGTGGCAAAGTGGACGTCTATCCTAAATCATATCCGAGATGTCCACGTCCACGAAGACCCTGCTTTCCCCCAGTGTCTGCATGCACCACGCACATCAAGGGACGAAAGCAAATGGTTGAAAGCAGGTGTGTTTGCTCAATTACTAGTTGAAATGTAAAGGTTGAGTGGAGTTTTTAACCATTACCACTTACTCATATGTACAGTGATTGTGTTCAACACATTTAATATGTGGTATTACTCATGTTTTCATAGGAACAGAGGCCTTCATCAAAGTAGAGAAGGCCTTGACCAATAAGAGGATCTTAAAAGATGTGGAGAAGATGAGCGCGCACCACCAGACCTCGTCGCTCGAGGCTTTTCACAGCAGTATTTTACGCTTTGCGCCTAAGAACGCGGTATTTCCTTTTCTTGGAACGTTGTGCAGGTACATACACCATTGTTGCCGTCCTGAAATGAATTCAATTCATACATTGTATTCAAGGGTTACACATGTATTATTTGTCTTCCTTAGACTCTACCTGGCTGCCATGCACTTCAACGAAAATGCTGGCCGTCCCCAAGCAACTTCATCAACCGGTGAGCTGCTATACAGATTGAACTCACCCAAGTCCAAGAAGGGAGAATTTTCCATGAAGCCAGTGAAAGTAGATCCAACGTACGGTAAGTTTTACAAGCTTTTATTGTAAAAACCACACCAAGCCAAGAAAACTTGCAAAGAGACAGTGCATTTTATATTATATTGTTCACGTGGTATTTAAATGTGCAAAAGGCCTTCTACGGCACTAACCAATTGCAAGAAGTATGTAGTCACGTTTTGTTTGTATTACAGATTATGTGGATGAACTGATGGACCTCATCTTTGAGAAGGTGTTTGAGGACCCTGGTCCATATGAGGCCGAGGTGCAGAAGATCCCCATCCCTGACGATCTCTCTGCCCAGTTTGAAAAGCCAGACAAGATGGAAGTGATAGCCTCATATGTGTCAAGGTTCAATCAAGGGCTGGTCTGAATCCCGAGCGTCGGGGAACTCCCGCCGTATGCGTAGCACTACCCATGAGGCCCAGGAAGCCCCAAACCCAGCTTACAAAGCTTCTGTGGGACAGATGTCTGTAACGGCTGAGAACAGTGGGGAGAGAATCAGGACTGCTGGATTGTTAAATTCTAATGTGCAATACTTGCTGTACAAAAAAAGTTTTTTTTTTTTTTTTTTAAAGATGGTTTTATGTACTTTCAGTGTTTCATATACATGTTAACATTCATAAAGCTGTTCCCGTCTTGTTGCACCTGTACAACTTGGCTAACATTGTTGGTAACCCAGGGTGCAAGTTGCCTTCAGAAAGAAACCTTCTTATGTAAAACACACATTGTGTGAGAAACGCTCAGTTTAGTTGTGTGGGTGGAGTGAGCCTGTGGCCCGGCGTTCAGTGCTCTATGGGATCAGACTTTCTTTGGTCATTACAGTAGATGATGCAGAAGATGCACAGCATGGCATTTAAAGTGGCCTTCAGGAAAAACACAGGCTATGAGAAGAGGCACAGGAAACAAGTGACAGTGGTGTGAGAATAAACTTTACAAAATATACTGTCAAAGAGTCTCAGGATAAAAGCGTCTGCTAAATAATTGAGAGCAAATGTAAATGTCATTCTAGCCTGCAAACATGTGCTGTCTGTATGATTACTTGTGCATTTAAGCACATAAGAGTTTCTTTTATTATTCATACCACACCAAATAAGAGTGTTTTACAGAAATTGTATACTATGTATAATCTTTAAAAGAGAGATTCTCAAATATTCTAAAAAGTGTCTCTTCATTTCATTCTAAATTGACAGCAATATACTTTTTAATGTCTGGAAACTTAAAAAAAAAAAAAGGTGGAATTAAATGGACTGTGCTGACTACTATCCCTCGGGTGAGAATCGAGGACGAACAAACCGTGCCAGTTTCTTTCAGTCAGTCTCACGAATGCATCATAATGATGACCTCCAGCTTCCTCAGTCGAATGTGCTTCACCAGCAGTGATCGTCTTACAAGTGCATAAAAACAAGCGTCTCCTGAAGGCAAAAAGGTTGATGACGTGTACTCGATTTTCTGCCAATGATTTATTGGTGTGTGTTTACACACGTGCTTCAGACACCGGTCGTGCTGATGGTGTTCCCCATAGCGTCAGTCCAAAATGCAGTGTTGATTTCCACTGAGTTGGAAGAGAACTCAGTAACGCCTCAAGACTGATCTTTCATTGTTTAGTCAATTCTATTAAACATTATTAATAGCATTACTTAGTATCAACAGCAAATATACAAATCTGTTGTTACATTTAATTTAAAAAGTTTAATGAGCAAAAAGAGTTCATTGTGAGGACCACATTAGATTACAGTAATGACCTTGAGGCAATGAATTTACTCAAATTATTTTAGCATGTTAAACTTGTTGCAGTGCAGTCCTGAAGAT
The DNA here is from genome assembly GCA_022828995.1 of Vimba vimba. NCBI lineage: Eukaryota > Metazoa > Chordata > Actinopteri > Cypriniformes > Leuciscidae > Vimba > Vimba vimba. The sequence goes on along the minus strand of CM040832.1, from coordinate 1,353,512 downwards.
CATCATCTTCACCCAGATGCGTCTACAGCATGAAACACACAAATAAATAGAAAACTGACCAAAAAAATGTTCGTCAAATCATAACGCTGGACACACAAATGAGAATACACATAAGAATGCTCATTAAATCTCTTCCACTGACATTTATCCGGGGAAACTAATAATCTCCTGCCAGCTCTGCTCTCTATTCATCTAGTCTGCGAGCAGTGGAGATGTGGGTCTGTGTGTTCCTCAGGCTACGGGACCCTGAAGACGGCCATAGCTGATGTTCTGCTTTACAGACAGCTAACAGAGATCTGGAGGCTTAAATATCTAATCTCCAAACACCAAGAAAATCAGTATGAGAAAAGGTAAAATGCTGAATTCTGTTTACATGCATGTCACACTCAAACTGTGAAGAGAAACTGCCATGAAGGATGTAATCATTTTCATCTTGAAAATTCATGCAGAGAAATTAATCTGACATCGCACAGAAGAAATACAGTTGTCAGAAAAGCAATATGGGAGTGTAGAATCAACAAGAGAGGAGAAAACCAAAATCACATCTGTCCGCTTCCCAGTAATTACAGGTACAGCATTTTTTGTGCATGATTTTACTTGGATGACGTATTTATGAATGAGCTTGATTAGTTAGAACATTTATGTCCTAAAATTTCAGATGGGGCTTTTGTTAGGCTCAAATGCTTTTCTGACCCACTGGTTAATTATAATAAAGAACTGAATGTGGAAAAATCGACGTCATTCAGTTCTTACTGCTGGAAATTGCATTAGCATGCATGCCTTTTTTTGGTTTGTTTTTGAAGGCTGGGGCATTTTTCCAAAAAAGCCTTGATGAAATTTCCATTTATAGAGGGGCAGTGGCTGCTAATTAAAGTCAAATCTCTTTTTTTCTCTTGTTTGGAAGCTAAGCCAGTGCCTCCAGCAAAATAAACCCCCTAACCACCTCTAATAAATATTTATTCAGAGAAAGCTGTAATTATGCTTTTCAGAATGCTTTTATGAGGGGATTTTTGTACATAATTATCTCCACATCATTTTGTCTAAAATGGGATCATAATGGAATCAAAGTGTTAATGAAGATAATGTTATCCATTATGTTTGTCATGGAATTTTATGTATAAATAGTTAATTGGGAAAAGGACTGTGCTGAACACTTCAGATATATTCCCACTGAGTGATTTCCACAATTGTTACTTTATCTAAATTTTCTCCTTCCATGAAATAATAAACTGTGGTTAAACTGTCTGTGGATATTCCCAGCTGTTTCTCATCCTAATAATGTCCACCCATGAACTTGTTAAAGTGGGCTTTCTGGTGAACTGTGACTGCTGTCACATCATAAAAGTAGCTCATTCTCTTCATCTTTATAAACTAATTTGTGTGGGGAAAAAAGCGCTGTATAAATGTCAAAGAGATGACTCACTGTATCACAAATGGCTTTTGTTCATCTGTGAGCTCCAGCACACAAACCAAAATGATGATGACACTAGACACCTCATAGTTACAAAAATACACTAAATTTACACTTGGTCAATTGGTCAGTTGGTGGTCCCCAAGTCTGGTTGTCCTGGGTCCGGCGGTCCCAGTGGTCTAATGTTCTTCTATCATGGCCACGGAGGCTGTTCCATTCTCTCTGCTCTTTTTCAGCCACTGAGAACGTCCCAAGCTCTATCGACTTGGCCGAATTTCCTGGGTCTGGTTCCCCAAGTCTGGTTGTCCTGGGTCCAGTGGTCCTCAAGTCTGGCTGTCATGGGTCCGGTGGTCCCCAAGTCTGGTTGCCCTCGGTCCAGTGGTCCCCAAGTCTGGTATTCCTGGGTCCAGTGGTCCCCAAGTCTGGCTGTCATGGGTCCGGTGGTCCCCAAGTCTGGCTGTCATGGGTCCGGTGGTCCCCAAGTCTGGCTGTCATGGGTCCGGTGGTCCCCAAGTCTGGTATTCCTGGGTCCGGCGGTCCCCAAGTCTGGCTGTCATGGGTCCGGCGGTCCCCAAGTCTGGCTGTCATGGGTCCAGTGGTCCCCAAGTCTGGTATTCCTGGGTCCAGTGGTCCCCAAGTCTGGCTGTCATGGGTCCGGTGGTCCCCAAGTCTGGCTGTCATGGGTCCGGTGGTCCCCAAGTCTGGCTGTCATGGGTCCGGTGGTCCCCAAGTCTGGTATTCCTGGGTCCGGCGGTCCCCAAGTCTGGCTGTCATGGGTCCGGCGGTCCCCAAGTCTGGCTGTCATGGGTCCAGTGGTCCCCAAGTCTGGTATTCCTGGGTCCAGTGGTCCCCAAGTCTGGTATTCCTGGGTCCAGTGGTCCCCAAGTCTGGTATTCCTGGGTCCAGTGGTCCCCAAGTCTGGTATTCCTGGGTCCGGCGGTCCCCAAGTCTGGCTGTCATGGGTCCGGCGGTCCCCAAGTCTGGCTGTCATGGGTCCAGTGGTCCCCAAGTCTGGTATTCCTGGGTCCAGTGGTCCCCAAGTCTGGTATTCCTGGGTCCGGCGGTCCCCAAGTCTGGCTGTCATGGGTCCGGTGGTCCCAGTGTTCTAATGTTGTCACGCTCTCAAATCCACCGGGCTCTCCAGACGCTCAACCGGCATTGCAGAAGCCCCATACTCTGCCAGCTCCACCCTGGCTCCCAGCCCCACCGGCTACCCTCTGATATTGGGTCCCCATCAACTCAACACAGGCAACAAACACCCTTTGGGACTCAGTGTGAGGGTGTTGCTTATAGGTGTTGGCAGCTGCCTCTGGAGGGGGGACTATTGTCCCATTTCCCCTGTCTTGTTTCTCCCTGTCAAAGTTCCCTTGCTCACCGGTTGACTTAGTTACTAATCAACCGCACCTGTCCCTCATTACCACACTAATCAATGCCACTATAAAGACACTCTCGCCACACACAATCATTGTCTGGTCTACAATATGGAATATAGACTCATCTTCGCTGAACGCTACCCTTTTATCAAGTAAAATTAAAAAATGTGTTGCCAGGGGAGTTCGCTTTTTGTTCCTGGGGGAGAGAGCTCTGAAATTATGAATTTTCCAGCCAGATGTGAGTGCATAAAACCTGGAGTGTGATTTGAGGTCATTGATGATGTGAAACAATTGTACCTCAGACACAAAGAACCTTGCTTGATCACCCTCATTAAAATCATTACTATTGTTAATAATGAGGCGTTAGCATGAATGCACAATCATACTTTATGCAAATAAACGGTAATGGGAGAAACGCATAAGCTAACACCTCACAGATCATTGGTTATCTGAAACTAATGAAGTAATGAAAAGACACAGGATGTTAATTGAAAGCATAAGAGAGCAGCAGTTAAAATACTAAACCTGTCATCTGAGCACTTTAGAAATCCGTGTTCACTTTCTGGCATTAGAGTTTGTTAGGGTGAATGAACAGTACTATCATCAGTGAGGCAAATTTCCCCGTTCCCCAATTTCTTTGGCAGTTTTTAAACTTGTGTTTGGCAATCAAAAGTTTTATCCTTCAGTTCATTTTGAAATTTGGAGCCAAATCGAAGCAGTTGAAAAGCTGTCGCTCAGTTATGTGTCATGCCTCGACTGATGAAACACTGGAGTCAGACGCTTGGAAGCAGGTCTCCGTATATTTCAGTCCACAGCACAAATCCTCTTCCAGTCTGGAGGAGAGACACCAAACACACTCCATGATGAAAAGCTGTATCCACCAACTGCACAGCTGAGTGAAGGGAACATACAGAGACACAAAAGCCATTTCATCTTGTTCTTGTACTGCACATTCATTGCCATCTTTCCTTCATTTTTCCCTCAAATAATTCCCTTCAATAATTCAAATAATTGCATGAATATCCAATGTCTAAATCCAATTCAGGGACTATCTGAATTATTTTTAATGAAATTTTAATTTTAATGATATTTTTAATGAAACCTGCACTTCACAGCAGAGACACGTGAAGCAAGAGCTGAAGGAGGACGTTTGTAATGAAAGACTTTTATTTGATAAAAGAGTCTGAACTATCAATCAGAGACAGAAGGACTGGAGGAGATCGAGTGACAGAAAAGTCTTGACCATGTTCATCATGAAAAAACTGCATCAAATATAATACAGTATAGACTAATGTTAACACAAGGTCAAGGAAAATGAGATTTTTCATTCTATGACCCTTGTCTGTGAGTCTGTTAGAGCTGTTTTGAGTTTTTACCTAGACCTCAAATTATAGAAAGTGCATGAGAAAGTAAAGTAAAGCAAACCCAATTTAGCAAGAATCATGAGGCAAACAGAGAGAACAGAGTGTTATAATCTATATATAAAAAACCATTAGTTTAATCGGAGCGGCTGGACTGATGTATAATCAGCGGAGCCGCTCTGATCTCTGTGGAGTCAAGAAAAAACATTGATCTCTGCAGAGGAAAAGACACCAGAAGAAATGAAAGAAGCGGAAGAGTGAGAGAGAGAGAGAGAGAGAGAGAGAGAGAGAGAGAGAGAGAGAGAGAGAGAGAGAGAGCGAGAGAGAGAGAGAGAGAGAGATCAAAGCTGCATTGGGCCGGTTTATCAAATGCCACCGTATGTAAATGAAGCTGTCAAGAGCACAGAACACACAGACATGATCAAGGCTTTTTAATCTTCATGAAAATGAAGGTGCTCATCTGAATAACTGAAGACACACAGTCTTTAGAGAAAAACAACAGTGTGTTGTGACGAACAGAAACATGTCAGACGCTGAGAAACACCAGACCGTCAGACTCACACACCACAGCTTGATACTGAGTGAGAAATCTCATGTGTGTGTGTCACCTGATCTATGCTCTTCAGCTCAGTGTCAGGATGACCCGAGCGCTGCTTTACACTAAAACATGTCCAATTAAAGCGTTTGCTTTATCAGAGGCTGCAAGCAATCATACGGACAAGCGACACGGACAAACTCAATCCTGAACAGATAAGCAGTTATTCTCTAAAAGTCCTGTTAGTCTTTCTGGAGCGCCTCTGCTCTCCCTTCCCTGCTCAACATCTGCGTTTCACACAATGATAAAATCACAGCAGTTCAGAATAAAGTCATTCATGAACTTCACTCTAATTCTGTTAGTGTGTTTGTCTTTGTTGATGTAATTTGCTCTTCTGATAACAACACAAAACACACAGAGGAAAGCAGCAGATCTTGAGTTCAGAGTTCAGAGGTCAGTCGGTGAAGCATTAACCAGCAGCTGTAAATCACGGGTTTCAGCTTTACCTCTGAGCTCAAAGCCCAAAGTCCTGATCCTGATCCCGAGCCGGAGCTGAGGATGTCCTCTCCGGCTGTGTTCCTGAACGAGGTCCCGGGATGGTTTCTGTGGACGGGGATCTTCTTGCCTGTGTCGGCTCTCCTGCTGCTGATCATCGCTTACCTGAGCTGGAGGATCCGCCAGAGTAAGAGCCGCTAATTCAACATCTACATATGAAGAGTTCAGATGCAAAAGCCTCTAAGTGCCATCTGAAATTTTCTTCTAGAATGATCATTTTTATCAAGCTCGCATATTTAAGTTCAGTAATTTCACTTAAATGACAATTAATAGGTAATTTGCATTGCCATTTAAGTGAAATTACTGAACTTAAATATGCGAGCTTGATAAAAATGATCATTCTAGAAGAAAATTTCAGATGGCACTTAGAGGCTTTTGCATCTGAACTCTTCATATATACTGTACATACACATACTGTACACACACTACTGTACACACACTACTGTACACACACTACTATTCAGGAGTCTGGGGCCCGTGAGATGTTTTCAGTGTTTCTGAGTCGCTTCTGCTCACCAAGGCTGCTTTTATTTTACAGTAAAAACAGTGAAATATTATTACAATATAAAATATCTGTTTTCTATGTGAATATAATAGTATTGTAATTTATTCCTGTGATCAAAGCTGAATGTTCAGCATCATTACTCCAGTCTTCAGTGTCACATGATCCTTCAGAAATCACTCTAATATGATGATTTGTATTTTTCAGGATTCTTTGATGAATAGAAAAGCATTTATTTGAAATATAATCTTCTGTCTCCATTTAATGTGTGGTAACACTTTACAATAAGGTTCATTAGTTAATGTATTTACTAACATGTACTAACAATGAGCAATACATTTGTTACTGTATTTATTAATCTTCGTTAACATTAGTTAAATCCAGCTGTTCATGGTTTGTTGATGTTAGTTCACAGTGCATTAACTAATGTTAACAAATTCAACATTTGATTTTAATAATGTATTAGTAAATGTTGAAATGAACATTAAGATTAATAAATGCTGTAGAATAAAGTTCACATTATTAGTTCATGTCAACTAATGAAACCTTATACCAATGCGTCCTTGATGAATAAAAGTACATATATATATATATATATATATATATATATATATATATATATATATATATATATATATATATATATATATATATATATATATATATATATATATATATATTTTTTTTATCTTACCAAACTTTTGAATATATACATATTATAAAGAGCCAAACAGGAAATAATAATTATATGAAATCTGAATATAGTTTAAGTCAGAATATATAAATGTAAATCATGATTCTACATATTCAGACTTATAAACCTGAATGTATAAATGTAAATCCCCCCTCAATCTGTATATATTCCCATCATAACTCACAGGCTTACGGTCAATAACCATGAATAATGAGTTATGTGTGTTTAAAGCAACAATTTTTTTTAATTTGAAACATTAAAAGTGATTTTACTAAAATGTCTCTATCAATGCAGTCGTATGATTATTTTTATCTCACGTCTAGTGTAAAAACCATCCCAGGCGTGTGTGGCAGCTGTGCTAGAGTCTGTTATTCATGCTAACAAGACATCATCATCATCATCATCATCTTAAGACAGTAATCAGAAATGTACACTGTATTTTAAGGTGTCTTAGTTACAGTGTAATTATACATTTAAAGAGAAATATAAATAAACAATATACTATAGAGTTAGGCTTCGGCTTAGGGTTATTAAAGTGTTATTATGCATCATTTATAGTTAATTCTATATGTAACGTAACAAAACACTGTAAAGTGTTACCAATTTTGGACACACACACACACATAAATAAATTCTATACTGTATCTTTCTAACAAAGTGAAACCATTTCTTTCTTTTCTTCCCTCGATCAAAGAGAAAAGCTCATGATGTGAATAATAGAGCACATCTCCTCAGTGTTTGGATGACGGTGCATTAGAGATGCTGTCTGATGGCTTTACGATCACATCTGAACAATGAAAGAGTGTGTGTGAAGCGTAAAGCTCATGAAACTACAGAGAAACTTGCAGCGGTTTCCCCACAGATCCGGTGTGACGAGTTACCATCAGCCCTGCTGAACATCTGAGCAGATTGAGCCGAGGCTGGCTGATTTCATAGGGGTTTCAGACTCTTTTATTTAGATGACCAGGCTGGTTTAACTGGTCAGACTGGGAGACCAACTAGCCTAGGCTGGTTTAAGCACTTCAGTGTTTAGTTAGCGAAGGTTAATAACACAGACACATGACCGTACAGAAGTGCAGATGAGAAGCTGAGGGTTTCTGGAGGTCTTCTGTGAGTGTGTGCGCTGATGCAGGACTTCCACAGCTCATGTGTTTGTGTTGATCGTGTCTTCCAGCAGAGGAACAACTGGCCATGACCCCTGACCCGAGAGAAACAGCGTCTCGCTACAGCAGACCCGGGACAGAGACAAGGAGACGCACCTGACACACACACACACACACACACCTGTGCTGAGAGAACATGACCCCCTACCCGAGAGAAACAGCGTCTCACTACAGCAGGCCTCGGACAGAGATGAGGAGACGCACCTGACACACACACACACACACACACACACACCTGTGCTGAGAGAACATGACCCCCGACCTGAGAGAAACAGCGTCTCGCTAATGACCCGGGACAGAGACGAGGAGATGCACCTGACACACACACACACACACACACACACACACACACCTGTGCTGAGAGAACATGACCAGAGACACAGCTGGGAGTCTGAGAGTTTCACTACACAATGGCTGATCTCTCTCATCTGACCAATGTAATCAATCTCTCGATATGTTTGTTCGTCTTTTGTAAAGTCATAGAAATTTTGCTATTGGAGGAAACGCGAACTCAAAAACATCAGGCGAACAGAACGAAACCTCGACCTGTGTGGAGAAGCTTCAGCTCAGTGTGATCTGTGGACCTCAACACAGACGTCTTTCACCTTCAGAGAGGAGGGCTGTCAGAGGGACAGGAACTGCTGTGTGAGACATGGAGAAGACAGATCTTCTCCATATCCATAACAGAAGTGTATCCACTATAGTGAGTGCTGTTCGTGACACAAGGAACACAAACGTGCCTATTGAGGTATACATGAACGCACAGGTGGAAGTTCAACATCACACACTCATGTTTGGACACTGTTCAGCACAAACCTTACAGACACCGATCAGTGTGTGTGTCGTCAGTTTGCTATGCTTTTTAATTTGAAGTAGGCATATTTAATTTGATATTGGTAAATATATATTCATTCAGTTTATTGTTGAGTTCAGAATAAGGGTTACCTTATTAGTGCAGAGAAACAACAGTTCCATAAGATAAAGTATAACTGTCATAACATCCAACTCAATCACATGCATTTATCAATCTCAGGTACTGTACTTCATCCACTCATGGTCTTCACTCAGTTAGTTCCTCTAGTCTATCTTTTGTTAATAAAATCCCTTTTATGACACTTGTGTTGATATAATACAGTAAGAGGCTCTAAGTTAACCATTTCTCACTAATCCTTCAGACTGATCAGATGACAAACTTCCTCCAATTTATATAATTCTTATTTATTCAACAATCTTATTGATTGCTCTTTATGGTCTAGGTGAGTGTATATATAGGCGAATATAACAAGTATATAATTGTCCACCAAGATGAAAAATGTGTCTTTGGAAACTAAATACAGGGCTCCTATGCAGTTTGGATTGATTTAAGTAATTTCCAGGTCTGGATAAGAATGGGGGAAAAAAAAATACCCCTGCACACTATCAATAGGGCGTTATCTCATTTCCTGGTTTCGGAACGTTCGAAATCGCCAAGCAGTGTACTCGCACTTCCGGTGGTTACTTAGTTACACCTTTAGAAAAGTAGGTCAGTAAACTTAAATAAAATCGCAATATAGACCAGTGATAATTAACATGCAGCCGTGGTGAACGCGATAACCGGAAGACGCAGTACACTGCTTCAGCAATTTTTCGCGGCTACTTCCGGCGTTCTATTGTGATGCGATAAAGGCCTATACTTGCAAAAATATCTAAATTACCTCATTGGCCGCAACGTTTCGATCCCATGACCTTCATCAGCCATTTCCATATGCCAATAACTTAATTTTGATACTTTTGCAAAGAATTGATAGTGTGTAGGATTTTTCTTTTTGATTTTGTTGGTCCTTTCTCCTCCGCACCGATCCATCACCTGCAGGTGTGCGGGGGTAGCTGTTAATTGGATGGATAAGAATGGAAAATTTCTGTGCTTCTAGACTGTTGCTGCTACAAGTCTGTTTTCAAATGCAAATGTGTAGGAATAGGTGGAGCAAAACACAAACCACACATGTGGCGCCGCAAGGCAAACTTAGACTGAAACAAGCCTTACAAAGTTGTTGTAGTTTTCGTTTTCCACTACAGAAGTTTACCCGCAAATGTGAAAAGGGTCAATCGAACACTGATTATCGTGAATCCACACCTGTAGGAAAGCCAGAACAAAGACCGATAAAGACTAAGAACAAGTGTAAACATCAGTACAGCAAACACAAAGTGGAAAGATTAGATGGAGACGATCCTCCTGAGACGTCAAACCCAGTTTGCTTGTTTTGTTAGGTAAAGAAATGATTGTGTAGAGCAGGGATAGGCAACTCCGGTCCTGGAGGGCCACTGTCCTGCAGAGTTTAGCTCCAACCCCAATTAAACACACCTGAACAAGGCAATCAGTGTTTTCAGGAATACTAGATAGATACAGGCAGGTGAGTTTTTATCAGGGCTGAAGCTAAACTCTGCAGGACAGTGGCCCTCCAGGACCGGAGTTGCCTATCCCTGGTGTAGAGTACTCTCTAGAACTCACTTCACACAAATCTCAGACGATGATACACGTGGATAGATACGTGGAATGCTATTAGTAGGCTACTTAAAGGATAATTCCGGTATTTAGCACTTTGAGTCTCTTTTCTGGTTTGTTTTGGATGAACTAGAGTGGTGGACACAGACATGTTGACGATGGGTCCTGTCTCGACTCTTAGACTCGCCTTTGACCACTTCAGCTGGCTACAAACCCTTAACGTTCGTTTTCAATGTGCAACTCACCGAGTGGTTAGTGGTGTTCGTTGATAAATAAAAACAAATATATCGGCGCAATGTATGATTTTAATACGTGTTATTTGCTATAGTGGAACTATTTTTTCAGATACCTCACAACCGCGTATAAACTTCCGCTCGACATTTGAGTCTGAAGCGTCTTTTCCGTTCCCGGTAGTGCCAGGTCCCATCGTCAACATTTCTGTGTCCACCACTCTAGTTCATCCAAAACAAACCAGAAAAGAGACTCAAAGTGCTAAATACCAGAATTATCCTTTAAAATACACAAAGAACAGCAATGCTAATGCTATAGAGCTACTGACATCATAAAACATACACCAATCACAGAAGATCAACTGGACAGAGCAGGATTATTAGAGAATAAACAAACTTTATTTTGAAGAGTGTTACACAATGGGTTGGGTGGGGCATAAAAACATGATAGATCATTCAAAGCTGCTTAAAAAAAGAACGAGAAAGTCAATTCTACGATGAACTGCTATACACAGGGTCCATGAAGGAAGGAGAGAGAGAGAGAGAGAGAGAGAGAGAGAGAGAGAGAGAGAGAGAGAGAGAGAGAGAGAGAGAGAGAGAGAGAGAGAGAGAGAGAGAGAGAGCACAGGACTCGCTCGACATTAGCACTGGCAGTTTGGTCGCGTTTGATCATTTCATCAAAAGTATCGGAAAGAGATTAAAAAGATTTAAAAGGGCAAACAGGCCAACTTTGCCAAAAAATCATCAGATTTAAAAAAAAAACAATAAAAAAAAGAAGAGGTTTCTACAAATATATTTTTGAATATTGGTGCCGGGAAACGGCTTGAAATCCCAAACTTTCCAAAGAGCTGCCTAGGTTTGAAGTTTTCTGGAGTTTGTAAGGTTTCGTCTCGTTGCTCAGAGAGGTAGAAGGCGTTCCTCCTCCCCTCGGTGGAATGTGTGTGTGTGTGTGTGTGTGTGTGCTTGACTGCATAGAGGAAAGATTGGCACTGCCGTCCACCAGTGAGAAATCACACAGTGCCACTGTCCTGTGCTGCTGGTCCCTTATAAAACACATCATGAAAACCAATCAATCAATCTTTAGCCCCGCCCCCATCACCCCCCCCCCCCCACCCCCTAAAGGTTCAGTATCACCTTCATATGCTCACGCTCCTCATATTATTATTATCATCATCATTACACTGTACTCCTCCACGACATGATTCTCCTCCAAATCCAGACTAGGAATGTGATTTTCTAATTAACAATAAAAATAACAGAAATCTAGCCTTCAGAGATGGTCAAGACAATCTTTTGAGGGAAAGAGATAAAACAAACACTAAAAAAATAAAATGCTACAGATGTTAGCTAAGTGGTTCTGAATGCTAGAAGATGAAGCTGTTTCTGTACAGGATCAGAGCTGCTCTCCTCCACAGATGACCTCTGACCCCTGGAGGAACGTGCTGGACTTCAGCTCTGGGGAAGAGCAAACACAGTTATCACACACATATCCGGACGCTCGTGAGATCAAACTAACGCCTCCACTGTTACACTGCGTCACGTCAGGCGAATCACTGAGGAACACAGATTACATTTTAATTAAAATGTTAAAAAGGCTCTATTCCTGACCTCAATCTCACTTATGGAACATATTTCATTTTTCACAAAGCAACCAAATCGTGAATAATGGTCAACATTTCCCTGGCACATCTTACCCCGAAGCTCCTAACACACTGCCATTCGTTTTATAACAGCTTCCGAGGGTTCACACACTGATAAGTGTTTTAGTGCTGGATTACTCTGGACTCGTTTGACCTGACATCATTTCCTTCACTGGTTGTAGTGTTTCACTAATTATGCACTTATTTTAAGTTTATTAAGTTATCCAATATTTTAATGACATGTTCGTAGGGTCACGGTTCTCTGATGTCGATAATAATAATTATTAATAGTGGAATGTTTCAACTTTAACTATAAAAATGAAGACAGAAGTACATTACTGTGGTAAATACTATTGCAATGTAAAATAAAAAAATATTTTTAAAGAGTATATGATAATTGTAATAATGAAACGCACTGTGCGCTTCACTCTGAAACACCAGCGCATCAGACTACAGTTATTCAGCTAAACCACAGCCTTTGATGTGATCATCTCGCTAAGATATATCTCGATTATTGTGCAGCGTCATTTATTCAGTTTAACTGATACACTCACTGACCTCCATCTGGGAAACCTTGCAGTGAATGAGGAGACTTTTCTAATTACACGAAATCATGCAGTTTGTTACAGGGTTCTTGCAGGTTTCATTAAGTCAAATTTAAGACCTTTTTAAGACATTTTAAGACCATAAAGATTGAAATTTAAGACCTACACGACGCATTACCAAATAAATATTCAAATCAAAGAATTCATTTTATTTTAATGAATTCAGTAATTGAAAAAGCATTAATTTAATTTACAGATAAATCACATTAGTAACCTTCCACACCCAACAACGAGTGTCAGAGAAAAGAACAGAATCAGATATAATTTTTTTATAGAAAATTGTACTTTGCATATTATACTGTAAAAAACACATAATTAGTTGATTTTAGTTGATCATAACTAGAGAATCCTGAATTCTGAATCACAGAATCCTGTTCAAAAAGTACTAATACTACACAATGAAATCAATTCACCAAGTTTTATGTAAAAAAAACAGCAAATAACAAATAAATTTAGCGTCAATATGCACTTTTTGTTTACATAAACATTAAAATAATACCATTAAAAATGAACATTTTTAAAGTATCTTGCATGTTATATACTAAGTTAAAAGATAAAAAAAAAAGGTTTGACAAAAAAGGTTTTATAAAAAGATAAAACCTCACATATTTCAGACTTTAAATATTTTTTTTATAAAAAGAATGAGTCCAAAAGATAAATTACTGACACTTACAATGCACTTTAGCTTATCTTTTATTATTAATAGTAAAATTAGGTCCGATTTTCCCGTGGCTACTGTCGTTGCTATGCAACCATGCCCTGCGTCTCCACAACGACAAAGACGTTTTAGTGGCTAATGGATTTCCACCGGCGAAAAACGCTTGCTGTAGCTCTGTTACAAGATTTATTTACGGAGAAGCGAACACCACCCGTAGTGTTTGGGTGCACCCCCATCCTTCCTGTTGACTGAGCTTTCAGACAGCGCCTGGAAAAAACGAGCGCGTCGCTTCAATTATGAGCACGCTTACCGCGCGCCTACATTTGAACGAACTTGAGCGTGCAAAAGACGTGATATGTGAACGGCCTCTTGGCGAGCGACCTCAAATCAGGCCGCGAGCGACGTGTTGGAGACCCCAGCACTAGAGCTCCGCTTTGTAGGCTACGACTCGATACTTTTTTGCTACTTTGTAATAACTTTCTGCGGCCAGCGTTTCTGGAAATAAACGAGGGTAAACCCTTTTTAAGACCTGACTAAATGAAATTTAAGACCGCGGATGAAAATCTGCCCGTTTTTAAAACTTTTTAAGGCCTTAAATTTAAAGTTCAGAATTTTAGACTTTTTAAGACTTTAAGACCCCACGGGAACCCTGTGTTAGATTAAGGCCATGTCCACACTAAAGGCCCTTTCACACTGAAGGACGCGTAACGAAAAAGCGAATACTTCGCGTCAGAATCATTCACATCAGCCGCGACACGAATTTGCGACGTCTGTGACGTTCAGAGCTTCAACTTTCCAAAACTTTCGCGCAGACGGCTGAGAAAACATGGACACTTCATCATCATCATCATCATCATCATCCAGGGAAGACGAGCTTTTCATTTTCTTTAAAAGACAGAAAGAAGGTTCTGGGTTCACCCGATCTTACAGAACAGAGAGTCTGAAGGGGAGTGTGCTAATGTCCACTCTTAGTGTCCTTCTCCGCTCTCCTTCTTCTCTCACAGGTGTCCCTGAGGTTTCTCCACAGTTTCTTTGTGTCTTCAACTAAACACAGTGCGTTTGTAATGTCAATACACATTACATGTCACACACTAGTAACAAGTTAAAATCATTCGTCTAGAAACTGTAGATATCACACAAAGAGTGTATAGATAGTAAAAGCAGCCCTAAATAGACTCACTACATTGTGTTACGTGTTCAAAGTAAACACGGTCTCTGTCTCTATCTTTGAGGATAATAGTGTTCGCTTTCTATCCCAGATGTAGTTTAGCCTGCTAGCCTACTCAGCACAGGACTACACAACGACTAAAACTATCACACAACACACTCACAGTCGAGATAACCGAGTTGGTTGGCAATGCTACGCCACACATCGTCTTTCAAATCGTTGTTCTTGTAGTGTGTGATTGGCTGAAGCTTTTCTGTCGCCGCAAAAGTTAAAAAAAAACATCGAAGCGAAAAAAATTCAAGTGTTTTTTCCAGCGCTCGTTACACAAACAGCTGACCAAAATATAAAACCATTGCGTGAATTATTCGTGCGTCAAAATCGCATCCAGTGTGAAAGGACCTTAATATGTTGTCGTTTGAAAACGTAATTTTTCTCTCCGTTTTGGCCTTCGGCGTTTCAAGTCAACGAAAACGTAGCTTTTGGAAAACGCTCTCCAAAGCGGATAAATTTGAAAACGCTGTCTTCGCGTCGTAGTGTGGACTGAGAAAAGGCTTTCGAATACGATGACGCATTTTTAGTCATGTGATGCAGTCATATGACCAATTCAGCCAAGATGGAGAACGACATTGTACAGCAGTTGTTCTGGATGCTCTCTGTTTTGACAGCCTTAAAGATTAACCTCTCTGTCGGCACATTTAAAAAACTCACTTTCCTCGACGTAAATAAACGGCTAGCGGACATGACGCAGATCGAAGCGTCTCAGGATCGAAGCGCAGTACGGGGATGCAAGCGTGTTCAGACGTTTCAGTGTGGATGAGCAACTCTTGGTGATTTGGAAAATGATTGAAAATGATAGTGGACGCAGAGTGTTTTAGATGAAAACTCCGTTTTCAAATTTATCCGGATTAGTGTAGACGTAGCCTGAGGTGATGATGGCACATCTAAAGGTCTTTGCACACGGAGTTCGAAATTTTCGTATGCGTTTTTTCCATATCCGTCACGCACAGAAACCTTGCACACCGATGCGCGTTAATGAATCTGTTGCGATAAAATTCACAAAACAATACAAAATGGAGTCTTCAAGCAGCGAGGATGATTTTGTTTTCCTTTCTCTTATAAATTCTAAAAAAAAAGAGGAAATATCGGGTCCATCATCCAATCCTGAGATCGTGTAGAGAGGAAGGAGAGTTCGCTGCGGGATTATCCCGAGCGATTCAAAGTTTACTTTCAGAGGCTCAGTTTGATGCTCTGCTAGTGATACTGGAGCCACACATTAAAAAGAAGACCAGTTTCCGAGAACCAGTTGATCCTGAACAGGTCTGGATTTTGGCGTCCGCTTGTACGGTGGCTCTGAACTGTCAAAACACCTCTCAAAATGCTTGCTATGGATGCGAAAAACGCAGAAAAGTGAACCTGATCCGAATGACGGAAGTTTCGGAGGCAGTGTGTAAATGTGAGGTCGTACCCCCTGTGTGTCCTGGAACTAGTGCACTAGAAGAGTGTGCAAACAGCTTCTTTAAAAACTGAGGATCAGGCACTCAAATACAGAACAGTGGCGGGAGCGTTTAGTTGAGTTGTTCTGAGTGTTTCGGCGAATGCTAACACATGCTAATCTTCCACTGCAGATGAAGCTACACACACTCGCTCGGCGTGACATGCTGTTGAGTGATCAAGCTGACGAAACACTGAAAGCTCAGCTTTACTTTCCAGTGAAGGAAATCAGTGGCAGAGCTGTGATGTTCCTAATCCCAGTCGGCCACTGTTGACATGCGGAGGGAAGCGCATCAGGAAACGCTTTCATCTCTCAGCTCCGCTCACAGAAGGGCAGAGGTCGGCTGGAGACGTGACAGCGCTTCCCCTCAGAGCTGCGCTAGTAAACGAGACGACTTCACCAAAACACAGCTAATCTAAAGGGCTTAAAAACTGTTTCCGGTCATAGATGCGAATAGAAAAATTGGAATATGGCATAAAATGGTTGTGAATAAAGCAGCATTTCCATCTCGTGTGTTGAGGACAAAATAGTCATTTCCTGGGAAATTGGCGCAAAATATCAGACAGCTCTCGGGAGATTAGCATGGTAATGGATATGGCAATGTTAATATATTTGGTCTTGTTGGAATATTTGAATGTTGAGCCGCAGATCATTGGCCGCTGTGCTGTGTACACAGTCTGGTTTGTCTGAAGTGAACATGAACAGTTGGGGAAGAATAAGTGCTCAGTATCAGTGTATCAGATCAGTGCATGAGCTCTTAAAGTGACAGCAGCCTAATGTTCCTGATGCTGTGTGTGTGTTTAATGTTCAACAAAAGACAAAGAAAAAAAAGACTCGCTGTTCTTGACTGAATAGGTTTTCTATTGAACATTATGC
>CM040832.1:1231767-1331767 GCA_022828995.1 Vimba vimba | reverse complement strand
GGTGATGTGTGTAGTGGTGGTGCAGAGTGACTCAGAGGTGTGTGTGTGTGTGTGTGTGTGTGTGTTACCTTGGTGATGTGTGTGGTGGTGGTGCAGAGTGACTCAGAGGTGTGTGTGTGTGTGTGTGTGTTACCTTGGTGATGTGTGTGGTGGTGGTGCAGAGTGACTCAGAGGTGTGTGTGTGTGTGTGTGTGTGTGTTACCTTGGTGATGTGTGTGGTGGTGGTGCAGAGTGACTCAGAGGTGTGTGTGTGTGTGTGTGTGTGTGTTACCTTGGTGATGTGTGTGGTGGTGGTGCAGAGTGACTCAGAGGTGTGTGTGTGTGTGTTACCTTGGTGATGTGTGTAGTGGCGGTGCAGAGTGACTCAGAGGTGTGTGTGTGTGTGTGTGTGTGTTACCTTGGTGATGTGTGTAGTGGCGGTGCAGAGTGACTCAGAGGTGTGTGTGTGTGTGTGTGTGTGTGTGTTACCTTGGTGATGTGTGTGGTGGTGGTGGTGGTGCAGAGGGACTCAGGGGTGATGTGTGTGTGTGTGTGTGTTACCTTGGTGATGTGTGTAGTGGTGGTGGTGCAGAGTGACTCAGAGGTGTGTGTGTGTGTGTGTGTGTGTGTGTTACCTTGGTGATGTGTGTGGTGGTGGTGGTGCAGAGGGACTCAGGGGTGATGTGTGTGTGTGTGTGTGTTACCTTGGTGATGTGTGTAGTGGTGGTGGTGCAGAGGGACTCAGAGGTGATGGTTTGAGCGGTCATGAGCACA
The DNA here is from genome assembly GCA_022828995.1 of Vimba vimba. Lineage (NCBI taxonomy): Eukaryota > Metazoa > Chordata > Actinopteri > Cypriniformes > Leuciscidae > Vimba > Vimba vimba. The sequence goes on along the minus strand of CM040832.1, from coordinate 1,331,014 downwards.
CCTGGCTCCCCGTCTCCATTACCATCCAACTGTCAATCACACACAGAACACACACACATTCAGAACTCGACACAGACGCATGAGTTCGCATTCAATGACAGTCAAGCTGCTCTTCTGAAGTACTGAGCTAAACTACAAGACACTGACGAGCCGCATCAGAGATTCCTCAGGGGGCGATATATATATTTATCAGATAACAGTGTATATTTAGAAATAAAGATTAGATTATTTTTGGCGAACAACAATCAGCACCTCATCCCTTCAAAAGCCCTTTCATTGTTTCAATGTGACAATAAAAGTGTGTTGCTTTGTTTCAAATACGTCTTCTAAACCACAGTCCTGCCCCAGTGCTGAAGTCATGTGACCCCTCTCACCTGCGCGGCCTCGTACGTGATGGTCTTGGTCTCCGTGTGGACGATGGGCACCTCCTTCGTGGAGATCTCCGTCTTCTGAGCCGCGAACGTGTCTGAGATCGTGACCATCTCAGTCTTCACCACAGGAGGCTACAGAGAGACAGAGGCCGTGAGCGCGAGGAACACACACACTCTGACGTCACTACACACCGACGCCACGCAGAGATCAGGCTCATGCAGTCTAAACACACACACCACTACACACTACACGTCTTTGGTATAGCGCATGCAGCCAAACCCAGATAGCACAAGCCGAACAGTGTGACGGTACACGAGTGCAGGTTTGGTGTCAGTGATCTTTGGTGTCAGTGATCTCACACACGCACACACACTCTCAACATATCACGACTCGACTCCAATCAGTGTGATCAAATCACGTCAGTAACATTACTGAAGATCTCTACTAGCAGAGTGAAGAATCAACGCAAGCTAACTATCAAGTGTGAAACATGCGACGATACATAACATGCAGCAGAAAATATAAGCCCCCGCATGCAACGCTCCCAGTGTGTGTGTGTGTGTGTGTGTGTGTGTGTGTGTGTGTGTGTAGTAGAGTAGGATGGAATATAAAATCAACTTAAAGGCGAGAGGATGGAATGACTGACGTTAAAGCGGACAGAACCACATCATTTATACTGCTTCTCTTCCTGAAACGAGTGCTAGAGAGAGACGGATGCGCAGATCGAGCGGGATCTTCCTCCGGGATGAGGGAGGAGTGGGAAATGGAAGAGGAGATGAGGAGAAGAGCAGGGAAAGCGGCTCCGCTAGCTCACGACGCCAATTACCTCCGAGCAACAGATAACCTGCGGCAGGAGCTCCGCCTCCACGCGCGACACGCTGCCGTTGACGACGGGAGGCTCCTCCTCCACGGCTCTGAGAGGGGGCGGGGCTTCGGCTGCGGGGGCGTGTCCATTGGGAGCGTCGTCTTTGTCTGTACACTCTTCCTCTTCAGGCTGTGCGGTTGCTTGCTCTTCCTCTGCACTAGGGGCGGAGTCAGCTGGTTCTGCTTCTGTGATTGGCTGCAACTCTACCACAGAGGGCGGAGCTTGCTGTATAAGCCCCGCCTCCTGTTCTTCCTCAGGCTCTTCCTCGATCTGCTGAACGGAGATGCTCGCACTGGGTGTCTGAGCGTGATACTCCGCCTCTTCTTCGCTCTCACTGTCCGAGGATAAACTCCTCTCCTCCTTGACCTCCGTCTCCACGGTAACCGGGGTCTCGGGGGCGGGGCTTTTAGGCTTGGCTTTGATGACCTCCTCGATGACGACGGTCTCTTCCACGACCTCTACGACCTCTGGCTGGCCGTTCACTTCAGGTTTGACCTCTGTGCTCTACACCAGACAACGACACAGACACACACGAGGGATGGAGAGAAAAGCAAAAAACATAAACGATGACCACAGAAAAAAAAACTGAAGGAAACAAACTCAGTCAAAGTCAGTGCCATTTCAGTGCAAGGAAGAGAGATGTACAGTCTGTTCAGCGGGAGAAACACGTGTGCTTGAGAATCAGTAAATGATGAATAATAATAAAATCTTAATCCTGATTTTCCTAGAGAAGAGATAAAACAATAGAGTTTTTAACGTCACAGTTAAACTTGTGTAGTGCTGAATGGGAGACGACAGCAAATCTAATTTCCAAATCTAAAACTCCATTACAGTGCATCTACGACTGTACAACAGAAGAAGAACAAACTCGAGATTGATTACGTCGGTCAGACGAGAGAGAGATGTCAGATCTGCCATCAGTCCCGCAGGATCTGTGTTAGGATCCCTCACGAGCTCACTGTCATATTAAGCAGAGGCAATAAAACACAAAGTATAGTGTGTTTTTTCATTTCTAGATTTATGAAGTTAATAACTCAGTCTGTGAAAGGGTCGACTGTCAGGATTTATTCTCTGGAAACACACCTAACTATTGTCTCAGTTAAATCTGTCTTGCTGTGAAGTTGTTCTGGAAAACCAAGAGTTATGACTCTCACTGAACACACTGTACATCGTCTATCGCTCACAGCGAATCAAACACGGCGTCTGCTCCAACTAAGGTCCATAAACACTGCAACACACACATATATAATCAAACGAGCAACATAAGGAGAAGAGAGACAGTCGTAAGCTGAAGATGAAGAAAGCATGGCTGGACAGACAGATGATGATGATGATGATCTCGGAGTCATGATGTCTGCAACGGAAAAGGGATGAGATGTGTGTGTGTGTGCAGTGTTAGGTGTGTGTGTGCTCAGGTGATGTTAGGTGGCTGAGCGAGGACCTTGCTGGCGTCTCCGCTGGCGGTCTCGGGATGAGGAGGGCTTTTCTGAGGAACCTGAAGGCAACCATAGGACACAGTCACTCAAACACACACACACACACACACTCTCTGAGGAACTGCTGACACCTGCCACTCACGGCGGTCTCCGGGTCGACAGTCTCAACCCCACACGTGTGACGGGACCGCCCGAGACAGCAGGTGTTACAGGGTCTGAGCGGGAACGGGTTCGGGGAGGTGGAGGACGACAGTTAGAAGACCATGCACACACACACACACACACACACACACACACACACACACACACACGACGGCAGAGGTGAAAATGACTGGCCAATGAGAGGAAGTTGATGAGCAGTCTGGCAGTGAGATCACCTCCGTACACGAGCTCAGTGTGTTATCCTGATCTTATTACACGGCTCTGTGGAATACTGGACTCTGATTGGTCAATCGCACCATCCATAAAAACTGATGACACGGGCTCATCCGGGTCACTGTAACTGAAGTCGGCGCTATACGCTCGCTAGGAACGGTTTTTCCTTGTGAAAGTTTTGCGTTTGCTGAGCTAATAAAATATTAAAACTCAAATCAATTTTCGTGTAAGTCATTTAAGTCGATGATTGTTTTGTACACTGTTGGATTATGAGATACAAACAGGTACGATTTTAAAAGAGTTTAATCTCAAATCAATATCTCTTCTCTCCATAATTATTAATGTGGTGAAATGCAGTGTAATAAGTGTTATGAGTATACCGTAACTCTTAAATGTCCGTCTAGCTGAAACTGCTCTCTCCGCGGAAGCTTTGCGTTTAAAGAGCTGATCAAATATTTCAACTCAGATCAATATTTCATGTCTAATCATTTATTTATGCGGGAAGTATCCGTGTAATAAGTGTGTTCTGTGTATTAATCTGCGATGATAACCGGCTGGATGTACATTATCCCTTAATCACTACGGCACAAAGGGAAGGCAGAACCAGCAGTGCAGGTTTGAGTGGATCTCGAGAGAATCACCACTTGCTTTACGGTACGGAAGACACTAGCACACATTTCAGACGTGAATCATGGCAGAGTCGACGAAGAAAGCGTGCAGAGACGGCTGTGAACGACTAACGTTACTCCACTGCGACTCTAGGGGGCGCTGCTTGAGAAAAACGGAAACTGCACAGTGTGCCTTTAACATTAATGACACAACAGCAGGTTTATTAGGCTGCTGTCACTTTAAGACCTGACGCACGACACCGATCTGACGCGCATCACATTTATCAAAACTCTTTACGCCACTTAAGACGTCATTGAACTCATTTAAGACTGTGCTTGCAAAGGTACTCGACAAAACGGACATTTGGCATAATTGTGTGTTTTTATCCATGCAAGTGTTGTCCGAAGCAACTTTCTGTGCGCATAAGTGTGTGTGTGTGTCTGTGTCAAATAATTAAAAATATTTGCATGAATAAAAGCATGATCATATAAATGTAATGCTAGCCAAAGGATTACGGTAGTAATATTACTGCTGTCAAAATTAAAGCGTTAACGCATAAGATACATTTTTTGCACTTTAATGCATTAAAAGTATTTATCACAATTAATGGAGTATCCGTTTATTCCGTAATCCTTTGGCTAGCATTACATTTATATGATCATGCTTTTATTCATGCAAATATTTTTAATTATTTGACACAGACACACACACACATATGCACACAGAAAGTTGCTTCGTATATATATATATATATATGGTATTGAAATTGGTATCAAGAATTGTGAAATTTCTATCTGCTATAGATAAAGTAAAATACATTTTTAAATCCCAAGAAATCAATCTTTTAGCTTATGCCGTTTTTTTGAGTTGATGAGTAAACAAAACTTCACTAAACGTCATTTGTAGCGCGAGGACTGGATAGATCTGCCAGATCTGAGCATGAACTGGGTTTGTTTAAAGAGAAGGCAGAGAACACACAGCCGTGAGCAGAAGCAGGCGGAGAGAAGCGGGATCTGAGACTCTACTGGCCTCTGCTGGAGCTGCAGGGGAACTGCAAGAGGCCGTCAGCCCCGAGAAGCACGCCTTGCTCAGAAAGAGAGAGGTGAGCTCCTCTTCCAAACTCTACAGGCGTCATGAAAACACACCGAAGGGACAGGGGTGAAACCAGAGGGTGTGAGGACAAGAACAGACACAGAAACAGAAGAAACAAGAGAGAGAGAGAGAAACACAAAAGCACTTGAGTGTGACTAGAAGAGCTACTAACATGCACACACACACACACACACTACAGAAATGGCAGTAAAAGCATTTCAAAATGAACACAGAGAGCAAATGCAGAGAGGAGCGCTTCGAAACCAGAGATTCAGAGAATCAAGAATGTCAAACGGGTGCAAATAAAACGCAAAAAAAAAAAATCACTCACATAAAACACGCATGTCAAAAAGTCTTTGGCAGGAGCTCATCATTTGCATTGATAAAAGCATGATTTAAAAACACATACAAATAAACAGAAGGAGCTGAAAGAGACACAACGTGATTGAAAACTGCAACTGAGGTCAGCAAACCTAAACAAATGAGAGAAGCATTCTGCTGGAAAACACAAGAGCTCGTCGCAGTGAGGAGAACACAATACACACGAGCAGTGATGAAGAAACCAAAGGACAGAGAGAGCCATGAACGACAGAACTCAAAGAGCCGACCAGACCGAGAGCTGCCCTGCCATTGGCCAGTGTAGAGGACAGGAGGAGTGTGTGCGGGAGACAGCTGGGATTATGAGGAGGCTTTATAAATCTACTTAGACTCCATAAGACAATAGCACACTGTGACGTCAGGAGTGACAGGTGTCAGCACGACGTCTCGCGCTGGGGGACGCGATCATCTACAGGATTGCATCAGGAGACCCTAATCATCTCCAGCTCTGCTCACACACACACGCTTCAAAGGACAGGCTGGATTTGGTTGGGCTTTCGTCTCGATTCGGGATGATTTTTGCAAATTCAGAATGATTTGATTCGACCCGATTCTGTATTTTGCATTCATAGGATTATGTAAACGCTTCTCATGTGTCTTAGGTCAAAACAGACAAAAAACTACCTTTTTTTTTTTTAAATAAACAACTTGAAAGCGAGCACATTAAGGCGAGACACTACAGGGTAACATTTTAAAATAATAGATATCACCATGAAACTTCCTCAGTTGATTACTTGCACAAGTATGTAAAAAAAAAAATTATTACAAGTTTTAGAAATTTGTATGTTCAATTATGCAAATGACGCATTATCTCATTAAATATGCACGATTTTGCATATATTTTCGGTAGATAGATCTGAACATATGATATAGCCAGGTGCAAAATTCTTTTTTCATTTTGTTTACACACAAGATGGAAAGAAAAATTCAGAGGGATTTCAGGATATATGCTTTTATTACCTAGGAAATCCCCGGTCATGACAGACTTCAGTCAACAGACGGATCTCGGCGTGTCGTGCTGGAATGCTGACTTCTTAGTAAATTCGGGAGAAACTTACTGCCGCAAGTAAACAAAATGTAATAAAATAAAATCAATGTATATTTTCAACGCTTTCTTTATAGCAGCTTGAAAGAACACATTTTGAAGGAGTAAACTAGCCCAAAATCTCTAAACTGACCACTGCATGAAAATCAATGTTTTGCCTGTCGTGTCTCGCCTTAAATGCATGTAAATGCAGGATACTTGTTATATAACAAAGTGCAATGTGCTGATAAAATATCTTAGAGCTGATCACACACGTATTATATCTTCCAGTTTTTTTAAATTCTTAAAGGCCGAAACAAATGATTCACCAAAAATCCATGTTTTAAAATCGACACATTGGCAGGTTTTGCAATCGACGCATCTAGGAAATGATGTAATGGTTACACACCTAATTTACGGAGATAAAAATGAGCACTTATTGTGAATATGTTCCCAACTGTCCCACCGTACAACAGCAACCCAGCGGAGGAGGAGAGCAGGAGGTGAAGGACAGCGAGGGCATGCCGGCGTCTGAACCCCGAGCAGAAGCACACGTACCCCTTGAGCCTGCAAGCGCAGGGTGGTGGCAGGGCTGCCCGTCAGCCGCTTGTCCCACTGACTGGGCCTGGGCTCGGGCGTAGCCTCCATAAAACTGCGCTTTAGCTCGCTAATGCTAGCCTGATGCTTCAATACATCCTCCTGGGTCTTATCCAAGTCCTGAAGGGCCCACCACAGCAGGGAGAGGCAGGCAGAGGGAGGACAAAGGGACAACCAACAACAACCAGCACATTAGTCATGGAGAGACCTGAACCCCGTTAATAGTCCAGCCTCACTGCTGTCGAGCCCTGAGCTCCGGCCAAACACCCGACGGGCTCCAGAACGGGAGTCTGCAGTGCACTCATGATGGCAGATCGGTGGATGTAGACCATCTGGAACATCTTTAATAACCAACCACTAGGACAATCACATTGGAAGTTATTGATATGGAATGTTTAATTTGGAAAATGAGGTTGTGTGGGACAGAAGTACAGGCTGTGATGATCTTCAAGTGAAATCAGAAAAGGAACAGGTGTGAATGAAACTCGGCTTATTTTTTTGGCTAACCATTTCGAACCACCGAAACAAACTCAAAACGAACTTCATTTTGGACAGATTTCATTTAAAATTACATCACCCCCATTCATTCTTGAGTTTGAATGGGTGTGGCATAATTTCTATTGAAATCTGGCTAAAACGAAGATCATTTCGTGGTTTGAAACAGATTGCCAGTGAAGACTTCACATGTTGTACACTGAATAGCCTATTGCTCTGACTGTACATCTATACCACACCGACTCATCTCCATTCACAACCAAATGAATACGCTGTCTAGTAACAGCCTGAATAATATCAATCAGTCTTCCACATTTGAAGGACCACATTTGATGGATTAAATGGTCATATAATGAGGGTCAGGTGAGAGGTCAGAGGTCAGCGGCTGTGGGGAGCAGTGAGGCAGGACTTGTTCAAATACTGAGGACTGGAGCGGTGCAGTGATTCACTGCCTCAATGCCAAAGACACACAACCAGATGTCCACTGGGAGCAGGCGAGCACACCTGGAGAAAGCCACTTCTATTAAAGTGCGCCATAATGAGAAAACACTCTTATTCCAGTTTCATTTGTAGAGAAAATTATGATGATTATGAGAAAATTTAGATTGAAACGGGGCACGGTTTGCATGAAAAATGGGTAATATGCCCAAACTTTAGCCATTTTTCAAAATACTTTATCTACTACTAGACGATGATTTCAGCTTTAAACTTTTAGGCCACAAATTTCCTTGTAACCAAATCAGCCTGTGCTGAACAATTTGGCAAGTGATCATGGGTCAGGTGTCTTTAGCACTGACAGGGTCACCCCAGGATGAGTAACTTCATTTAGTTATAAAGTCAAATGTAAACAATCACCACAACCAAAGCAGAAAGCAACCTGTCTGGTTAGGGAAATACTATTAGTGTTGTTATGAAAACCATTCCCAAAAGACATTTACACGAATGTTACAATCACCAGGCATTCAGTTCACCCGCAGACATGCACCCGGTGTAACATGCAGCCTATGCATGGGTGTACACACACACACACACACACACACACTAATGCATGCACACAAAGCCTGAGAGAGGAAGAGTGAGAGGCAGCCCAGGACAGTAGCCAGAGAGGGGACACAGGTCCACCATCCATTATGCTTTTGCTCTTTCTTTTGTTTTCTTTTTTAAAAAAAAAAATGTTTTGATCACATACGAACCTCCAACATTAAATTGCTATGTCTGACATATATATTTTCCCCCTGCACTCTCAACTTGCTCTGTGGATTAAAAATGAGAACACATTTCAACAAAACGGAAAAAGACAGATGGTAATGAACTGGAGTCTTAAATCTGGATGAACATCAGAAAATGTTCTGTAATGGAAAATGATCACAGTACATGTACGGAAGGCTCCAAAAGGCTGAGAGCACCCGTGACAATGCTCCTTTTCATCATCGAATAACATTTTCATTACAAATTATATTATCAGCATATCAATTTGAGTGAAATGTTGAATTGAAAACAGCATCTAGGTTTAAACTGGATCTTGAATCTCAGATTCTCAATGTGCTCTCAGACTTTCTTGATCCAGTTTGGTTCATGTACGACACTTCAGATTTCCTGCATGATGATTTGTATCAGGGTTATTTGAAGTAACCAACCAACAGGAAAATCAGCATCTGATTATGATTACAAGTCATCAAACAAGCACTGCTTAGCCAATCAATCAGCAAATCTATGGCCTTTTGATCGCTCAAGAGATCTCACGTGATTTGTGCCTCATTTGCAATCGAAATAAACACAAATGTCACATTACAGAAAAAGCACAAAAGCAAATAAAAACCACCAACCATCAGCACAGCAAAGAAAGAAAAGATTTCACATCAAACAACCATGACGCAAGAACCCCATCACTTTCATTTGGACATAAAAAAAAAAAAAAAAAGACACTGAATTACAACAATCTGCATCTCAAAAGTGAAAGACCTTTCTCTCAGGAGCGCCAGCGCCACCTTTATCCGTCTGTATATGCCATCAGAGATAAAAGATGAAGATTAGTTCAAAACATGTCCTACAATACCTTTGGATTGTGCGCTAATTACATGAATATGATTACAGATGCATGCTGGGAAGGTTAGCAGACCTCAATGGCCGATTCATAGGTGACGGATGTGGCCACGTCCGTGTCTGGCTTCTCCACGACCTCCACCTGTGGACTCTAATTGGTGGAATAATGGACAAAATTGTCGGAAAGGTGAAATGGATGATGGGAAGGCCTGAATCCCCAATCAAAGCGCACACAGGGTGTGTGACGTCATTAGGAGCGATGTAGTGCCTATTCTGATCTTCCGACTTTATTAACCTTATAAAACACCTGAAGGACTATGATGAATTCTCAGCTAAGAAGTTGATCCAAAAGCGTATAAATCTGAAGTTAAGTATAAGATTCGAGCTGGTCGAGTGACTCGGTTTCAGGTCTAATAAACGAGGGGAGTTTTGAGACGGGATGTGGACTATAAATAGGTTCCCACTGGAATGTGGCTACAAGCTGCGAGCAGGAACATATTCTGCATTTTACACTAAAAATCTGGCACTGGAAGGTGGAGCGGGACAGAGAGAGGAGCTACAGGGCGGGGGAAGGTTGCAGACATGTGCCTCAAGTGCCGATCTGTCAAGATTTGGTAGTAAAATCAATGGCTTTAGGGAATTCTGGGAGGTCATAAGTCGTCAGGATTCGATTCTTTAGGTTGGGAACCACATGGTCTGGTTCATACGGACTCCAGCACAGCGGGACAGAGAGAAGAGCTACAGGACGGGGGGAAACAGCAACAAAATGCAAACGGTAGCATTTCAGGAGGAGGGCAGACATGAGAAAGGAACGGGGGAGGTTAGGGTTCGGATTAGGCGGCGGGGTCACACTGCATCTCCTCTGACGAGGTGGTCTCGGCCATGGCCTCCGCCGGCCTGAAGTGAGCCAGCGCTTTGGGCTCCAGGTAGCAGAGGGACATGGCCAGAGGCAGCGCCAGCAGCAGAGACAGCACCAGCGACTGGCAGGCGGAGAGGAAGACGGCGAAGATGAGGAGGAAGGAGGGCAGGAGGGCAGGGGACGAGAGGGCCAGGTCCTCGGGAAGACCCTCACAGAGCCGGAGCAGGGACACACCCAGCCGGGGCGGGGGGTCCTCGGACCCCGACACACACTCCACGGGCGAGGATGACAGGGCTTTAGATGAAGCGTCTCCGTCTAAAGAGGAGCCTTCGGGCACCCAGGTCAAAGGGTCGGGGTCGGGCTGGAGGTGAAGGTCGGGCTCGTCCTCGGAGATGTCGGACAGGACGTCCAGCTCGGAGATGGTGTCGAGTGTGGGTGGGAGTGAGGAGAGGGTGGAGGAGGACGGGGAGAATGGGAACATGAAGAGAGACTGCATGGGTGCACGGACATGAAACGGGAATGTGCGTGGTGAAAAAAGAGAGCAAGAACACATGGTGGAATGCGCAGGGAAAGAGAAAGGGAGAGAGAAACACAACATTAGTCAGTGAGCCGAGTCGAGGTCAGGTCAGCAGTGACTGGGTGTGAGGGACGACACATTAGGAGAGACTGTGTGTGTGTGTGTGTGAGGGTGGGCAAGCATTAGACAACATCACAGCTAAAGCTGGCAGTGTTGGGGCAGAAGCTCAGGGGAGGAGAGGAGGGCGTTTCACACCAGGCTGAGGAGTTCGCTTCATTTCACCATTCGGTACGGCCTATTGGTTTAAAAGCAATCCGGGCTAACGTGTGAAAGTTATTGGCTATTTATGGTGTATTGTTTTAGTTTAACAGTTAAAATTCAGAATATTATTGATTTAACTGCACTGCTACCATCAGATAACAAAATGTGAACTGAACTGAGCTGGATAATCACACCAACTTTGCAACATTTGCACTGTTTTTTAACCGAATTGAATCAACACTGAACTGACTTCTGTAGAGCTGCTTTACAATTATGAACTTGTTTCATATTTTAATGCACTTTGCACTGGTATTAAACTGAATCAACATTGAACTGACTTGATCTGAATATAATAATATAAATAATGAATTTGATGAATTGATTGATGAATTTTAAAACATTAATACTTAATGTAATAAAGTAATGCATAATGATATTGTTTCTGTTAATAATGTGAAGCTAGTTTGAATGAATCTGTATTGTATAAAGCGCTATGTCTCCAAACAACGGCCATTATTGAGCATTTGATGCATATTTAAGTCGACAAGTGCCGATCTGTGTCAAGTTTTGGTAGTAAAATCAATGGCTTTAGGGAATTCTGGGAGGTTATAAGTCGTCAGGATTCAATTCTTTAGGTTGAGAACCACATTCGAGTCCATTTGGGTCTGGTTCATACGGACTCCAGTACAGTCCAGTCGGTATAAAAGTAATCTGGCTTCATTTGAAAAGGCAGAATCTGATCATGTGATTTTCTAAGGTAAGTAGAACAAGCTCATTCTTTGCATCTTGTGCTATACATCCGTGGCAGACTGACGCTTTGGTAGTGCTTTTGTTTGGTAGTCAAGTTTTGGTAGTGAAACCCAGTAAGTCATTACCTTGCTACATTGGTAAACTGCTGCCGCTAACGCTCAGCGGGATCACGTGGACGGCGTGATCAAGAGGTAAGGGGAGAGAGTGAACTCTGGTTCAGGCCGAGTGTGAAACACCCTGAGAAACACACAGAGGCGTCTGTCGGGACTCAATCAGGGGTGGTCCTACATCATTATAATGAACAGGCCGGTGACGGGACGGGGGGTGGAATGTCTTTCGCCATGGAAACAGGCAATATCTGGCTGGATAACTCGGTTATTGTCACAAAGACGGTTTGTGGGCCGTTAGACAGACAGGATGAAGTTCTCAAAGCACTTCCATCCTCCATTGGTGTTCGTGTAGGGTGTCTGTGAAAGACTCCCTTCATGTAGAGCTGTAGGTTACGGCAGGAATGCCACGCTCCTTCAGGGCTCGCGGACCGCATGAATACAGGCCTTTGACGGACAGGGAAATGTCACGTCTGGGAGACGGACAGTCGGGTCAGCTGGGGATAGAGGTCCCTCCGGGTACTGGACTCAGCAGTGTGAGCCGTGTGTGTGTGCGCGTTTCCAAACACTAGTGGATCCGAATGTATTAACATTTAACTAGCATGATTCAAGGGTTAGCTTGAGTTATCACAACCAATCAAATCAAACCAGAACAAATATTCTCATTTCAAATATATGAAATCAATGGGAAAGGGGGACACCAAAAAAAAAAAAAAAGTGTTTTCATAAAACACTCGTTGTTGAAGTACGAGTGTAAAACATCTGAGATGGGGTAATCAGCAGTGGTTATTGAGGGCACCTCCTGTAAGTCTGAGGCCTGTGATGAAGAGCATAAGGAGGTGTTTCTCACCTTCGAGTCGGAGTTGAGCTCCAGGGCCGGTCCGTTCTCCCCAGCGCCGGCGGTCAGAGCAGAGTCCACAGCGTGACTGTAATCGCTCACGTTCACCATAGGAGCTGCCGACACACACACACACACACACACACACACACACACACACACACACACACACACACACACACACACACACACACACACTGTTGGCCCAGCAGTTCATATCTTTACCCACCTTACACACATATGTTCATATTTTTAAACAGTGGTGTCTGAGACCACACGGGAAATCTGAGACTTATTTTTTAAACCTGGAAATTAAAGTTTGTAGGATTTTTGAGGAGGGGGAAAAAAAAAAAAAAAGAGAAAAAAAGATTTATGATGAGACTGTGCACCATTTCCAAGTGAATAATCAAATGTCTCAAATTGATTTAGAATTTTCAACTTTTCCCTCTAATTGGTGTGCTGATAATAAACTTGGGTCACACTAGATATTAAGTGTCTTTAACTAAGGCACCTAGGTTAAAATACAATTGCCAGGTAGAATATACTTATTGTGTTGATGTTGTATTGTAAAACCCTTTGTAATGCTGCTATTGATGCGGGTAAGATGGGCCAGGTTCGGTGGGATGGGTAGGTTTAAGGAGTAAAGGAAGGGTCAACAGTGTAATTATAGTACAATTCAAAAACATGTACACAATAACAGCATTGTATAAATGATTCATTTAAATGTTAATACATGGTAAAGACACTTAATATAAAGGGAGACTGAATTTTGTATTCAAATAAAAAGAAACGCTTGGTGGTCTCAGACTTTTGGACTCCACTGTATGCCTAAATGTTTATATCTTTCATTAAACATCAGGTGTATTTGAATTCATATACATATTTATTAAAAGCAAATTCATGAACACTTCAGCTAGAACAGGATGGCATGTGTTGTACATGTATGCTCACATTTATTTAGCAGTAAGCAGTGATTTTTGAGCATGGAGTGCATGCAGAAGTGCAACCAGACGGCGTTCTGCATTTGCCATAATATGTAGTGTACTAACGAGAGCACACTATGATGTGTACAGTGTACTAACGAGAGCACACTATGATGTGTACAGTGTACTAACGAGAGCACACTATGATGTGTACAGTGTACTAACGAGAGCACACTACAATGTGTACAGTGTACTAACGAGAGCACACTATGATGTGTACAGTGTACTAACGAGAGCACACTATGTGTACAGTGTACTAACGAGAGCACACTATGATGTGTACAGTGTACTAACGAGAGCACACTATGATGTGTACAGTGTACTAACGAGAGCACACTATGATGTGTACAGTGTACTAACGAGAGCACACTATGATGTGTACAGTGTACTAACGAGAGCACACTATGATGTGTACAGTGTACTAACGAGAGCACACTATGATGTGTACAGTGTACTAACGAGAGCACACTATGATGTGTACAGTGTACTAACGAGAGCACACTATGATGTGTACAGTGTACTAACGAGAGCACACTATGATGTGTACAGTGTACTAACGAGAGCACACTATGATGTGTACAGTGTACTAACGAGAGCACACTATAATGTGTACAGTGTACTAACGAGAGCACACTACGATGACTGAGGGCGTTTCACAGCTGCACTTTCTCCCTTAGTTCGGTTGGTTTAGGAATATATGAACACTGCAATCGCACCAGAACAATCGCTCTGGGATCGCCTGAACGAGGTGGTCTCGGCCCGATTGAAAACCAACCCTGGGCCGGTGAGAAAGCAATCTGACCCGAAGGACCAAAAACAAAGAAAACAAAAAAAACAACGGGAAATGTGTTATAAAAGCAGCAGTGTGTGATTCTGTGAGTCCAGAGAGCTCCTCTTTATCTTAAAGATTTTCTTGTTGTGAATGTATAATTTGGTTGGGCTGAATTTGGTGGTTGAGTGTGTGTCGGTGTCCTGATGCTCTCGTCAGTCATGCTAGCTTGTGTTTGCAGCTTCAGGACCATCTGAGTCAGGGCGCTTTTTCCAATGTTCGTTTCATGGCTTTGAAGAGCTTTAAAATTATAAGAGATGGGGGGGGTCACTCATTTTTAGATGCTTCTACCCCAGTTCCATATATTACAAAAAAAGCATGACAGTACGCAGATAGCACTGATTACATAGCATGCTAGCACTTCCTTTCGAACGCAACCTCAGCTGGGACTCTAAAACCCCTGATAGTCCAGTCATTTTAAGACAAAATGGGGGTCAACCTTGAACACACTGCAACAGAAGCAAACTCAACTGATTTTGTATCCTCAATATGTCCTGAGTAAGGAAAAAAAAGCCCAGAAGAATCCCATTAGGGGAAAGTTTAGAAAAAGGCCGAAACAGAAAAAAGATTAATACATAGAGGCAGGAAGAAGTACTTTAGAAACCAGCCTTTATTAATTATTTTTAAGAGATTGGGTTTGGGTTTGGGTCTGTGGGACTGTTTCTGGGGGACGAGTCTGAGGGAAGAACAGGAGACAATGGTAAGGAGAATGCAGAAGACAAAAGGTAGGTAAAATAAAAAGTGAATCCCCAGAAACAGTCCCACGGACCCAAACCCAAACCCCATCTCTGCAATAATAATTAATAAAGGCTGGTTTAAAGTACTTCTTCCTGCCTCTGTGTATTAATGCTCATGGGTAGCCTAAATGGGTTGCATTCAGATCTTAACATTAAGTATTTTACTGTTATGTGTTAATAAGATTCAACAAGACATGTTCACCTGGCTTTACCCAATGTTTAGATCTGTTGTGGTATTTATGCAAATTAGCACATACGTAATTAGATTATGCACCGTTTGTCAATGTTAACAAACCATTTCAAAAAACTTGTAATACATTTTTTGTTTGTCTTGATGTAAGTAATCAACTCAGTAATTTTCATGGTGATATCTAAAGGTTAACATTTTTACCCTATTCACGTAAGAATGAATAGGCGATATTTGGGTCTTTTTCTAAACTTTCCCGATTCTTCGGGACTTTTTTCCCTTTCTCAGGACATATTGAGGATACAAAATCAGTTGAGTTTGCTTCTGTTGCAATTTGTTCAATCTTTTTTCATAAAATGACTGGACTATGAGGCCAAATGTCATTTATATCCAAAGACGGCAATCCAAGCAACTCCTACAAAGCAAACCGGATTCAGACCTGGTTTCTGCATGTTGCAGAGAGCCAGAGGAGCACTAACACTTCTGAAAATAGAGTATTTCTCAGTGGCGCTGCTCTCCGTCCGGAAGAGGTGAATGATGAATGCGACAGCACAGAGGAGCATCAGCATCGGCATGACCTGGATTGAGCTGTGGGAAAGTAGGCTAATGTGGCCAGTGCTGCTGGGACGTCCATGCCATCATGCGTCTCTGTGACGGCAGCAGATCTGGGGCACCGGCAGCGCCTCACGCGTCCACCAGGGGGCGATCACTGCGCTATTAAAACTAAACGGCCCGTGACAGAGAGGCAGGATTCCCAGCAGAGAGAGGAAAAATGGGGTCATGTTAAAGGAGAGGATCTGGGAAAGCAGATTCTCTGAAGAGTCGAAGCATGCGTGTTCGTCCTGCACAGGGATGATGTGTTCTGTGTGTTATAATGGATTACTGCATAATTCAGCTCGTCTGAGAGCGCCGCTGCCGGAGGGCGTTTACACACTGGCCTCTGAACACGTGAACGCTGGAGCAGACGCACCCGTCACTACTCATCCTCACAGTTAGAGAACACCTCGGATGTTGTGTTCTCCCATCATGCCACAGAAAAGCAGCTTCAGTGTTCAAAGCTTCGGGTTTGGAATGACAAGAGAGAAACTGATGACAGAACTTGTTTTGCATGAAGAAGACGCATGTGCTGGGCAACGGTTAATCACATCCAAAATAAAAGTTTGTGTTTACATAATATATGCGTGTGTGTACCATGTATAAATATTTTGTATATATAAATACACACACATGCATGTATATATTTAAGAAAAATATGTAATTTAATATTAAATATTTATATTGTAACAAGCTTGTTTCTTTTGTCTGTCTACTATTTGTATTATTTTGTGAAGCGACCTTGGGTTCTTGAAAGGCGCTATAAAAAATAAACTATTATTATTATTATATTTCTATATAATATAAATGATGTATAAATATATACAGCTCACACACATATATTATGTAAACACAAACTTCTATTTTTGACGCGATCAATCGTTGCCCAGCTCAAAAAAAAAAAAAAAAAAAATTTTAACAGTCCAGAAGGTCTAAAGTGTGAAGCTCATATTTTATTAAATACATTAAAAATATGATGATGATGATGATGATGATGATGTCGTGAGCCTGACGCTGATGGTTTCTGTGCAGGATCAGAGCTCTCTGCCTATAAAACCCTCATTTCCTCCCGCACACACACTCACACACACACACACACACACACACACACACACACAGAGCTCATCTCTCCTGCTCGCTCCACAGACAGGAAACAGATGTTCCTCATTTCCTGTGTCTGCGCAGAGAGCCGGGACAATGTGGCTTCATCCATCCACAACAATGCAACACAAGATCTCCGCTCGGTGGAAACACATAAACGACAGCGACGGACAAACCGCAGAAAAACAAATCTGGGTTCATTGATGAAATCATGATAAACGAGAGATGAACAAACGAGCGCAATAAAGCCCGGTTCACACGTGCAGTGATTTACTGGCCTGACCTCCAGCTAACTCGTCTGGTTTTGAGGATGCTTAGATTGGAAAACAAGTCAGAAGTCGCAGTGATGTTGATAAAGCACTATAGAGAGAGTGTGTGCGTGAACTGCAGCGGTGCATCATGTGACCCTCACTCTCACTCGCTTCAGGAGAGGCATACACCTGTGTCTGAACTCTACTGCACTGCTCATTTGCATAAAGGCAAACTTCGACGAGCGCTGTCACTCATGTCGCACGGTATTGCATCAGAAGCTAAAAAAAATTTTTTTTGCGAACTTGGAAAAGATTTGCTTCACGTTTGGATGGAAACCCAGCGAGTGTGAACGTCACTCGACACATGAGCCATTAATACCACAGGTCTTCATTTAATAAAGCCACTGTAGACGTACAGAAATGACATTTGTAAATGATCTTCAGCCGTCATTGAGCTGGGCTCCGGCCACACGCGTTTAGCTGTGTATCTCGGTGGGTCTTTCCACTGACTTCCAGTGTGTTTATACTGAGTTTTCTATCCTCTAAACCCTCACAGAAACCTTTCAGCATTATTACACATGATTTAACACGTTTAGTACGTTCAGTAATCCGTCTTGCTCAGGTGAAGCCCACAATGCATCCGATTTAAGTTTTTACTATGCAAGTGAGGACATTTGAACCCCAGAATGTGTGTTAATCTTGTGTACACACACACACACACACACACACACACACACACACACACACACACACACACACACACAGTGCTAGAGCAGACCTCAGATGACTGGCCTCATTTACCACGGGGAGATTTCCTGCAGATAACGAGTTCATAACCTGGAAGTCCACAGGAGTTCAGTGATAAACACGCAGCTTCTCGCCCGTCACGCTTGTGTTCAGCTCCTCTGATGGAGGGCCGATGAGATCTGGGCTCTGCCTCAGTGCGTCTGTAAGTGCCGACGCGATAAGACTTCCTGTGTGTGTGTGTGTGTGTGTGTGTGTGTATGTGTGTGTGTGTGTGTGTGTGTGTGTGCGTATGTGTGTGTGAGGGCAGTGATGGACGCCTGAGCGCTCAACATCACATGCTCAAGCCATTCACACACAAACACAGATCAACACCTGGCTTTGGCCAAGAGTATTTACAACAGAGATACATTGAATATCAGCAATATTACTGCAATAATTCTGCTGACAATATAAAATTAGGGAATATTGTGTATATCATGATAAAGTTTAGCTTATAAAGAGAGTAAAGCAAGGTCACTCTGCTTTATCAAACGCTGCCGTGTGTGTGTGTGTGTGTGTTTGAGCTCAGTGAAGAGTCTCCCAGGTTTCCACAACCTGTTTTTGTAGCGTTGAGCCAATCACAGATGCAATGTCCAATCAGAAGAGCTTAAAGGGATAGCTCACCCAAAAATGAAAACTGCCTCATGATTTACTCACCCTCGGCCGTCTGCCGGCTAGTTATTTTACTTAATAAAGTTTTAAAAATGGATATTTTTCCTACACAAACGCATGGCTTCGCTTCAGAAGGCCTTCATTATCCCCGGAGCCGGAGCACTTTAATCATGGATAGATGCACTTTGATGGACTTCAAAACAGAAACCGGCCATTCACTGCCATTATAATGCTGCGTTCACACCAAACGCGAATAGAGCGTCTACCACGGCTAGTTGGACGCTTCAACGTTTTTAATCCATTTGCGTGTCCAGAGCGAAATTGACGCACGTAAAAAGCAAAAGTTTAAAGCGAAATTGACGCTTTTTTTCTCACACAACACTGCCCAGACACGAACTGTGCTCTTATACACTAAAGTATGTTGGTTGTCTTTACATTAGAATAATAATGTTTCATATAATCTAGATTTAGATATGGAATAAATAGCATTCAATACAAAATGAATGTCTCATATATTGAAATCAAGTTTTTATGTGATAAAAGGTTTGCTTTGTTGTGCCACACCCGGCATTAGTCATATTACAAACATAATGTATTGAGGCCAAACATATAAAATAACATTATAAACTGAAAAGCGGGAGCAAGCAGGCTCCTGATTGGTTAACGCGGCGCGAACTGACGCCAAAGTTCAGATTTTTCAACCTGGGTTTTCGAATTCGAATGAGGCGAATTCGAGTCCACTGCGCCGCGGCTAAACGCCTCATTCACGCTGTACGACCTCCTGACGCGTGTAAACGCGTCTTTACATTGACTTAACATGTAAACACTCGCGCCAGACGCTGTATTCGCGCTCGGTGTGAACGCAGCATAAAGCTTTGGAAGAGCCAGGATATTTTTGAACATAACTCTGATTGTATTCGTCTGAAAGAAGAAAGTCATATACACCTAGGATGACTTGAGGGTGAGTAAATCATTTTTGGGTGAACTATCCCTTTAAGTTAGTCAGTGGCACATCCACTCATTCAGCACACTTCTGCTCTACAAGCGTAAACACTATTTGAATATGAGATTCACTGTGAAGTGTAGACTGATTAAATCGAGTGTTTTCACTGAACCCTACAGCGACGGGCGGCTTCTGAGATCACTGACGATCAGGGACGGGCGTCTCTTCAGCTAGAAAGAAGAAGTGTTACTGTGACGCACACACACACGGAGCACATGCAGAGCGGTACCTCCGTCGAGACTGCGCGAGATGCGTTTGCTGGAGGTGCGCTGGAAGTAGGGCGCGGGCCGGTCGATGAGGGAGCTGGCCTGTCGCGTCTGCGCCTGCGTTCGCCCGCTGTAGCGAAACTTAGAGCCCAGGGTCAGGAACTTGCTCTTCGTGGGGTTTTCAGGAGACATCAGCCTGTGAACAGAGCAGTGAACAACAGCGCTCAGAGGACACACACACACACACCAACAGCGCTCAGAGGACACACTACACACACACCAACAGCGCTCAGAGGACACACTACACACACACACACACACACACCAACAGCGCTCAGAGGACAAACCATTTGCTCTTTCTCTCCAAAACACACATCTGTGACGTGTGTGTGCATCTATTGTAGGGATGGCCATTTTTGTTAATTTCTCGTTTCGATCATTGACAGGTCTCAGAAGACGAGCACTCGAGTGGTTATGTGCAGGAGGCGTGTCCTCGAGTGGTTATGTGCAGGGGGCGTGTCCTCAAGTGGTTATGTGCAGGGGGCGTGTCCTCGAGTGGTTATGTGCAGGGGGCGTGTCCTCGAGTGGTTATGTGCAGGGGGCGTGTCCTCGAGTGGTTATGTGCAGGGGGCGTGTCCTCGAGTGGTTATGTGCAGGGGGCGTGTCCTCGAGTGGTTATGTGCAGGGGGCGTGTCCTCGAGTGGTTATGTGCAGGGGGCGTGTCCGTCATTACAATGAGAATATTTGAAGACTGTTATGATAATTAAGTTTGACAAATAAAAATATGAGTCTATGAAAACATGAACGTATGAATATAAAAACATAACTGCTAGATTATGAACATCAATGTCATGGAAGAAGAAACCTCTAGAAGGAACAGCGGCTTGAGGTAAAGCAGAAGAGTAAATGCTCTCCTGTAAACTGAAGCCCGTTCTATGACACACACTTTTAGATTAATAGTCATAAACCCCTAGATACATAACATAAAGGTAATATTACAACTATGTGTATATTGACGCTGCACATATTGCACTTAATTTTTATTTTTCATGATAGAAAGTCGTAGTCGTCCGTTAGTGGAGGTGCGCGTGCAGAGACTAGCGCTGCAGAGTCAGGCGAAAGTATAAACAAGGATTAATGCTAACAAATCAGACCTCAGGATCCGCCCCCAATGCTGCAATAACCAATCAGACCTCAGGATCCGCCCCCAATGCTGCAATAACCAATCAGACCTCAGGATCCGCCCCCAATGCTGCAATAACAAATCAGACCTCAGGATCCGCCCCCAATGCTGCAATAACCAATCAGACCTCAGGATCCGCCCCCAATGCCGCAATAACCAATCAGACCTCAGGATCCGCCCCCAATGCCGCAATAACCAATCAGACCTCAGGATCCGCCCCCAATGCCGCAATAACCAATCAGACCTCAGGATCCGCCCCCAATGCCGCAATAACCAATCAGACCTCAGGATCCGCCCCCAATGCCGCAATAACCAATCAGACCTCAGGATCCGCCCCCAATGCCGCAATAACCAATCAGACCTCAGGATCCGCCCCCAATGCCGCAATAACCAATCAGACCTCAGGATCCGCCCCCAATGCCGCAATAACCAATCAGACCTCAGGATCCGCCCCCAATGCCGCAATAACCAATCAGACCTCAGGATCCGCCCCCAATGCCGCAATAACCAATCAGACCTCAGGATCCGCCCCCAATGCCGCAATAACCAATCAGACCTCAGGATCCGCCCCCAATGCCGCAATAACCAATCAGACCTCAGGATCCGCCCCCAATGCCGCAATAACCAATCAGACCTCAGGATCTGCCCCCAATGCCGCAATAACCAATCAGAAAAAGAGAGAAATGTTTTTTTGGACGATCATTGTTTTCACGATGGATCATCGTTGTCACGTACGAGTCCTCAAGATCCCTGATCTATTGCTGACATTAAACCACAAAAGCAAGGCATCTGATGCAGGGCTCTATGACAGCCGGTGGTAAAAACAGAAGGAAAGGAGGAAGGGTGAGCTGAGATAATCCACATCATGTGTTTCGAGAGTGTGATGGTGTGTGTGTCTGAGCCAAACGCAGAGGAAACGCAAGACTCTTACACACAAGCACAACTGCGAGGTCTTCAGCCGATCGCCCTCCTCTCTCTCTCCACCCTCGCCTGTCTGATCTGAACGCTCCCATCCATTACGCATAAAAGGACATGCATATAAAAACTTTTCTTTTGGCATATTCAAAGCCCTTTATGCTTTAATACGAGCGAGGAGGAAATTCTACTAAATCTAGGATTATTGAATACACACCTGAAGGGAGATCGCCTAGGATGCACAAAACTCCTTTTAAACATGTAGTTATGATACTGCATATTTATAATCTTGATAACTCCAGAAGTCCAGACCCCTTCTCACACACTCACACACACACACACGCCCTCACACCTGAAGCCTCTCAACTCATCGAAACATACTTTAGCATGGGGTGATAAAGGGGTGTGTGTTCACCTGAAGAAGGTGTGGTGTTCAACACACACTTTCCAAACTCTTTTGGCCGCCCGATGGTTGGGCAGCTTGAAGCCGACGGTGCTCTCGAACTGCTCCGCCTGAAGGACAGAGAGAAACACAATATCAGCATCACAGACATCAGTCTCAGACACACTGTGTGTGTGTTCTGCTCAGTCGTACCTCTCCTGGCCGGATCTTGATGTAGAAGTTACTGCGTTTGTAGGAGATCTTGAGGATTTTGGGCCAAGCGAAGCGATTTATCCGCAGACGATCCTTATAGATTAACAAACCGTTTGCACACACTCCCAGCATGATGTCCACTCCCTCAGAGTCCTGAGAGAAGAGAAGACGACCTTTATCGGCATCAGAAACATTTCATATCCACTTCCAGCACAAGATCTGCTCATATTCAGGATCATAAGTGTAACAGTAATAACTCAACCAGAAGAACTACACAGGCAGCCACTCACAGCCCTGTGCCTTTGAAAAAGTCTTGATTTTGGCCACACACACACTGCAGATAAATACACTAAATACACCTTTTAGTGCTTAATCATGTTCTGTACACATACAATTCAGTCGTTTACAGTTCTGACAACCGCATTAAAAAAATGTGTACTGAACCGAACCGAACAATTATCTGAGAGTACAAAGAGAGATATGAGAGATGACAGACGAGAGATTCTACTTCCTGTCTCTATGAAGCCCCTCCTTCTGAAAAGCACACTGTGCTCTGATTGGTCGGCTGGATCAGTGTGTTGTGATTGGTCGAGAGCTTCGAGTGTGTTTGGGAAATGCCCCGCCCCTTACCATAACCACCAGTTTAACACACTACTGACCAACTCAACCAGGCCCCGCCCCTTTATTCTGCGCATTAATTATTATAATGAGGAATATTGTAACGTGTTCGTTCCCGGGAGAAACTCAAGATACAATGGAGGCGTTTCAGGGAGAAAAGCAGAATAGATGCTCTTTAACATACTTTTAGACACAAACTGAATCTGTATTTAAGAATGCTTTCCCTGTCACATGCAAATCAATAAAAGCTAAAAAGGCCCGAATGGTTATATGTGACTGTGTTGAGCCCTGAAAGCTGCTTTGGTGTGTTTTAAAGGAATGTTCTGGTTAATCATTAGTATTTCTGTTAATAATGTCCATTAACTTATGAAAATACTTTGGTTTCGTCCCTCAGTTTTACAGTAATACTTTACAACGGTATAAGTAAAGCAGGTCAGCGCTCCCGAGAGCTTCACAGAAGCTGGTATTCTTAAAGCACACAAACTCAGTTTATCCTTGTGAACATCATATGAACGTTCCCAGCATATGTTGAACGGTTGGATGTAAGTTTGCACACATAAGGTTAGCAAGTTTACTTTAATCGTAACTGTACATGGACCAAGAACATTCCTTTATGACAAAACTTGAAAAAAGGTGGTTTTATAATCTTTCTGAATACAAACATGGTTAAAGGGGTGGTTGATTATGATTTCAGTTTTCTAACTTTAGTTAGTGTGTAATGTTGCTGTTTGAGCATAAACAACATCTGCAAAGTTACAACGCTCAAAGTTCAGAGCAAAGGGAGATATTTGCTTTCAAAGAAATTACCTTTTAAGGACTACAACAAACGGCTGGTAGAGACTAGACGAGCTTCCTCCAGGGTTAGTGACATCACCAACCCTAGAATTTGCATAAACCCCGCCCCCGGAACACGATTTAAAGATGATCAAGACAGAATATGCTAATCAATGACTAGAAGATAACTACACATAAGCTTCATAAATTCACCAACTAACCATTCAGAAATGTCCTGTTGCTTCTACATGTTTCACTTCTTCTTGAGTCTCTCCATCATTCTGACTCCGGTTTGAACATAAAAGGCTAAACGTTTTTGAAATGTTCAGTGTGTGTGTGTGTGTGTGTGTGTGTGAGGTAAAAGGACACAAGCTCTTGAAGCTCCGCCCCCTGTGCCGGGAGCAGCGGCTCATTTGCATTTAAAGGAACAGACACAAAACGACACGTTTTTACTCACTCTCAAAAAGGGACAATTTTAACATGCTATATAAAAATATCTGTGGGGTATTTTGAGCTGAAACTTCACACACACACTCTGGGGACATCAGAGACTTATTTTACATCTTGTGAAAATGGCATTATACACCCCTTTAATGATCCAAAGATTGAAACCATAATGCACACACACACACACACATATACATACACATATATACATGCATACATAATAACTATGGATCATTTCAAACTCAAACTCTTTCATTGTCTTAACGCAATTACAAAGCGCATCCATCACACCTTTCACTCCGCCTCTCCGGCACTTATCGGAACGCTTTTAAATGGATCTTGATTGCCGGGCTTTTGGGACGTGGAGCACTGCTTATTGATCTGTCTGTGTTAACTGTAGAGCGCTGAGAGAAATCAATAGCGCTGATAAACAGATTGAACTCAGACTATCCGTCGCCACGAGAGGCTTTTAGCGGTCCGGCATCTCTCAGTGATCTCACACATCAGCGCACCCGTACGAGCCGGTGAAGAGAGGACACCAGCTGCCGGGCCTCGGGACATCATAATGCCTTTCTGGCCAGTCCAGCTCTCCAGAATATTGGATTTCAGTTAAAGTTTTTATTTTTATTGTTTTAGTGAACTATTTTAACCCTAACTAATACAGCACCATGTGTCAGTCCTTAAAGGTCACGAGATGAAGACAACTGAACGTCACAAGCTTCACCCTCAGTCTTCAGAGAGATAAAGACACACAGTTTGGACGAGAGACTGCCATCGTTCCCACTGGGAAAAGTGCCGGAGAGCTGGTATTCCTGAGAGGGTTTAAAAATGGCAACAACATATTTTTCCCAGACTTGAGCATGCTCTCTCTTTTGCACACACACACACACACACACTATGAGTGTTTGTTCAGCTGGAGTCTTCCTCTGCTGCTCTTGTCGGGTCTAGAGGTCATAGGTCACAGATCTTACTGATAACCATAACGCACTCAAATAAAATGGCTGGTCCATGTAAGCAGCCGAATGTGTGATTAATGTGAACGCAGATCATGCTGGAACTGGACTGCTAATGACTCTGAACTCTCATACATTCATTCAGTTTCAGAAAAAACAGCACAGGACTGGAAAATAAAGTCTTCCTGAAAAAAGAATCTGCAAACAGCGTTCAATCCTGGTCCTAAAGGGCCACCGTCCTGCAGAGTTCAGCTCCCAGCACAGGTAAACACACCTGAACCAGCTAATCAAGCTCATGCGCACTATCACACGCTAACCGTTTCTCATGAGGCCGTCTGTAGAAACACCTCTGCAGTGATAACTCGTGTTCGGATGATTTACTGACGGTGGAGGAGCGAGTTTTGTAATCCCATGAGCCTGTGGACGCGCTGCTCGTGTGGCGAAAAATAAAACATGTCATATGCTGGGAATAACACATAAATTATTTAATTTAATAATAGAAAAAACTATGTTATAATTATTATTTAATCATATAATTTAATTTTTAAAAATAGGAAGCTGGACGCGCGTATGGTATATTCAAAATGGTTCTTATATTCTTGCATTTTATCTAAAAAGGATAAAAATATGGAAATTAGCAGAAACAAGTAAATGCAGCCTCTTATTTACACGAGGTAATAATAAAACTGCATGGTTTGTATTTTTAATCTCGTGCATCAGTGCATAATAGCCTACATATTTAGCTTTTTTCTCTTTCTCTTTTGTGGAGCGGTGATGAAATATTGTTCTTGTAAAAATATCCCAGCATTTCAGCAATAAAAAAAAAAGTACATCTTTAAAATACATGCAAATTACAGTTAAGGCGAGACACTACAGGTGAATAGGGTAAAACTTTTAACTAGCAGGTATCACCATGAAACTTTCCCAGTTGATTACTTACATTAAGATGAGAAAAAAATGTTTTCTGTAATTTAATGTTTAAATATGCAAATTAGGCAATATCTAATTAAATATGCGCTAATTTGCATATAGTAAAAAAAAACCGAAATCTGAGTATTGGATAAAGAATTTATAAAAAAATTATTTTTTCATTGTGTTCACATATTAGATGGAGGAAAATTACAGAGGGATTTATGGATATCTACTTTTGTTATCCTGTAAATCAGAATATACTGTCAATAGCCTTAAAAAAATGATTTTCAGCATGTTTTTTGGAATAAAATGTTATATAAATCAGGCTAGGAATAATATATTTACAAATCCTTCTGTAAATGTCTTCATAATATAACTAGGTACAAGACTGGAAAGTTTGGTGTATATCGGTGCGACTGAAGTGGAGATTTCAGAGAGAAAAGTCATTTTGAGAAAACGGGCTTTAAAGATTTATATCAGCCAATGAGATTGTGCATTCAGCCCTTTTACTTTCACGATTGGTTGCTAATAAAAAGGAAATGACCATATTTGGATCTGACAGCATTGTACAGGAGAGAGAGCTTCCTAATGGTGCATGTGATGACAGGGAGCAGACAGAGATCGCGGAGCAGCGGGAGGATTAACAACGCCAACTTTTGATGAATTTATGAGAAATCTACAGACGCAAACAGACAAAGTGTAATAAAATAAAGACCTAAATGTGTATTTCGGACTTTTTTTCACCACAAGTCTGAAAGAAGACGTTATTGAAGACAAATATCCAAAAATCTCAAAATTGACCAGTCGAAAAAAAAAAAAAAACGTTTAAAAAAAGAAGAAGCTGTTTTTGCCTGCCGTGTGTCGCCTTAAGCGCACCAGTTATCGTACGGTGCTCTGCAGGGGTCAAAAAGGATTTAAAACAATGATTTTTTTTATTGATCTCTTCTTGTAAAGTCGGATATGTGGATTCGGATGGTGAATAAATCCCCGCACGACTTTGGTGTTTGTCAAAAAACTGTAGGTAATTGGGCCGGGGATTTTTACGCGGGTGGTGGGAGGAAAACACTGACTTTCTGGATTCGGACGGCGATAACCCCTGTAAATGCTGGAGATACCTCACGACCCCATGAGAAACAGTTAGCGTCCGCAGAGGGCTTTACTAGGCATGACGGGTGTGTCGAGGCGAGTCGGATCTGAACTCTGCAGGACCGTGAGCGAGCATCATACATCTGGAGATCTTCTACCTTGGCGTGGTGCAGGTCTACGCCGTACATGGACAGCTTCTTCGCGTTCTCCAAAAACTGGGCGTCTGCTTGGGCTGGAGTCATTCCCCTGAAAGAACAGGTGGAGACATCAGACGTTGTCATCAGAGCAGATTTACACCTGATAATGAGGATCCCCAATGAGGACTCCAGCTCTTTTCATGTAGGAACTACATCACTGTTTAATATAAGAACACTAGAGACAGACACCAGTTTACTCTCTGCATGAGGACATATATTCCTGATTTGAGTCTAATCATTGGATCTGGACTGCCAGCCGGGGCACGACGCCATTAGTGAAGTCACAATCAATCAGTTTACAGTTACTTTTTCAACATTTATATGAAATATTACATTTTTTAGGCACCGAATGCACCGAATGTCTATTGAGAACAAACATACAATTTCAAAATAAATGCATTTCAGATTCTTCAATACTCGACTGCATATGAATTGAAATTAGTTTATTTTGTATGCCATGATATAAGAGGTTGAGTGATATTGGATTTTGCTGATATATTAATAAGAAAATTTGAAGAAACTGGTTATTGTGCCAATACTAGTAATATCTCTGTATAAAATGTGTTAAATAATGTTCTTATTCATTCCTTCCTGTGACAGTGAGGAAGTAAATGCCAAACACAGTTTATTGTGTAACTAAAATACCAATAATATCCAGGAAAAAGAAAATGCAGACTATATTATTTAATTGTAAAGAAGCCTGAAATACACAGGACTCTTATTTACTACTGCTGGCTGCTCATTAAAACAGACGAGTAAGATCAGACACACACTCTTTCAATCATCTACAACATATTACAAATGTAAACAGCATGAAGAAGTTAGGTCACAGTTCATCAGCAGCAGATCATAAGCAATCGCTTGGCATAAATGTGTGGTATTCAGTGATTCTGAAATGTCAGTGTAATTAATTCAATTATATCAGCATTTTGAAGTTTAATAATCGCATTAAGCCATGCTCAAATTGAAGAGCTCTTAGAAATGATTAAGATTGTTATACCCCTTAAGATATTTAAGACTTTTAGGGGACTTATTATGCAAAATTCACTTTTACATAGTTTTTTAACATAATTATGCATCCGCAGTGTGTGTACACAACCAGCCTATTGTGGTAAAGCTCATCCACTCTGCCTATTTTCCCCATAAATCAGAAACAGTGTCTCAAAATGAGCTGTTCAGGAATGCCATTGTGCGTCACATGCAACAGGCCCCGCCCACGATGGGCCCTATTAGCTTAGCTCCTCCCCTGAGCGAGCCGTACACCATCCGCCATGTTTATGTCCTCGCTAGAGCACTGAACGGCAGCATTCAAGAAAGTAATTGATGCAATTTTACAATAAATTCCCCTTAAACTAGCTGGAACTGAACGAGACTGCTGTCAGACCTGTGAGACTTGTGTAGCTCCACCACCTTCTCCTCCAGCTCCTTGGTCTGGTTTGGGGCGAACTGGAAGTCGGAGATGTAGTCCAGGCGATGCTCTTCCGGGTCGTGGTCGCCCAGCTCGGCCTGCAGGGAGTACGAGCCCAGCAGCGCGTGCGTGACGAACGAACACGGCAGACGTCCCGATGCGATGTCCTGCCTCAGCTGAAGGCATAACAGATACCTGGAGGGAGAAGACCACACGTCACGCTCCTCATCAAACCAGACATAAGCAGAACTCTGGGATGTCATCTACCTGGTGATGTCCTCGGTCAGCTGGGACGGGTCAGGAGGGTAAAACTTCACACTGAACGCAAACTGCCACTGAGAGTCTAGTGCACAACACACAGAGAACAAGAGTCGATTAACACAACATCACTTCCTCCAGTAGAGCGTCTCCGGCGTCAGTCCGTCCTGCTAACTATGCTAAACATTACATCACAAGTGTGTGTGTGAGAGAGAGAGAGAGAGAGAGAGAGAGAGAGAGAGAGAGAGTGAGTGAGAGAGAGAGAGAGAGAGAGAGAGAGAGTTTCTTTTCCCTTTGCCCTTGGTTTGCACTAAGGGACAAGCAGATGATGAGGCATTGTGGGATACAGCAGCTAGTGGCGATTATGGAGGAGTCTGAACGGGTCTGTTCAGTCCATTAGCAAACCAACACTTCACCCGTTCATCATTCAGAAATGAGCGTTTTAAAGGCTGAGCCACACCAGTGATGAAGATGAGGATCCTGAGACCGCATTAGATCACATCGACTCGCTCAGATGCGGTTAGTTGCTCTCGTCTTCAGGTTTCTAGATGTCTCTGAATGTCAGTGGTTCATGCTTTCGGCAGGCATAAAACACACTGATGTCGACCTGTATTTTACTGTGACCTCGTGTAGTTTTGTTGAGGGCTTTAGAGGATGATGAGTTTGCCACAGAACCTGTGTTGACATCCAAGCATGATCGGGGGGGAAAAAATCATGAGAAATGATGCAACATTTGGCGCTCCCGGTGATGCTCTCTGTGCCACTGAAGGAAATGAGGCTCATATAATCCATGAGCGCATTCACAAAGCAGACATAAAATAATAAATGCAAGAATGAGTGGAATGAACTCTCGGCATGTACGCTGGCTCACTGATCATTCTGCTGTGGCTGACTCGGGGTCAGAGGTCAGAACGCAGCTAAACAAAGTCAACCTCATTCTTTCTGAGTGTCTTTGGAAACGAGGACGCAGCTGCCATTTTTACAGACGTGTCCTTCAGAAGGAGAGCCTCTCTCGCTCTCTCTCTCTCTGTGTCCTGTTTTTCTATTTCCAGCCCTCCTCCAGACGCTCTACAGACTGAGTCATAAAAGCAGATAAGACATCTGATTCACCTTCACCTGTGTGTGTGTGTGTGTGTGTGTGTGTGTCTCAGATATACAGCACCTGACTGGAGGTCAAACAATGGCTCAGTTTATAGTGTAAGAGGAAGTGTTCTGCACACACTCACCTTCAGTCCAGGGCTGTAAAAGCAGATTTTAACCCTATAAAGCTACAGTATTATGCTTGATTCACATATTTCTAAGGCCTCTAAATGATCAAGACTTTGCCGTCACTCGATCTCTGCAGTTCTCCTGTCTCTGATGGATAGTTTAGACTGTTTTATCCAGTAAAAGTCTTTCAGTGTAACTGTACAAACGTCCTCCTTCAGCTCGAGCTTCACGTCTTTCTGTGTCAAATCTGACCTGATTTATCAAGGAAACGCAAGCATAACTTTGATATTGTTATTATATTTCACCTGGACTGAAGCGACTGAGGTTTACTCGATCATCCAGACATCATTTATTAGAAAAATATGATCATCAGGCTTTTGAGGAAGGTTTATTTGTTCATCTGTCAATCATCATTGTATTGCACTGCATTATATGATTTAAAGGGGTCATGATCTGCATTTTTTAAATTATTAAATAATGTTTCCTGTGGTGCATTTATAATGTTAGTATGGTTTGTACATAAAATTTAGAAATAAAAGGCATTTTTCCAACCCTGCTTTGATCACTCTGTTTGAAGGGGCATGTCTGCTGTGAGACCTCAGTGTAAACGCCCACTGCTGTGATTGGCTGACACCTTTGCATATAAAACAAGCATAACATGTTGGAATTCACTATTACAGCTCGCAAGGTTTACTAATCGTGAAAAGTGTTGATTATGGCATTATATTTAGACCAACTCCCGTGGCATGAAAGGTTGCAATGATGAGCTTGTAGCCCATGACAGACTGTTTAGCGCATGAATGCAGTGATCTCATCATTGCAACTCGATTTCTGCACCCTCACGAATGCGGTCATCAACTAACAGCGTAAATAAGAGATTCATTGTGCAGTGTAGACCCATTGACTATAACAGGAGTTTTGGGGAGAGCCCAGAACTCAGTCACTGATAAACTCACACTGTTTGATTAACAGTGATTATCTTTGATCGCTTTCTGTATACAATTTAATCACTATTTAAATAACATTATTTTCATGCTACTAAGAGAAACAATGTGAAGTTGATCGTTTAGTCACTGATTTGATTTACTGACGTATAAACCGCAATAAATGATTTTGAGAGTCAGAATGTATGAATCATTACATATCAGAAATCACTGGTCACAGATCAGGCATTAGAATTAACACGGTTACTTACATGTTGTGGCGTTTCGGTCGCCTGTTTGCAAAGCCTGCGCCGAAATTGCAACTGATTTACCAAAGAATCTACAGTTAAATGCACCGAACAAACAAATAATGCTCTACTGAAACATTCACATAGTTGAAAAAATTCCTAGCGTAAGGATCCTTTGGGAGTGCCAGGGCTGAAGACGCGATAATGTAGAAGTTTTTAGCGAGGACGAGGACATTGCACGAAAACATCTTGTAAGTTTCAGAACTCAATGACCTCTTCAATGCCAAAAGATCAAGGAGAATTCATGACCCCTTTAAAACTACAGAGCTTTGATCATAAAACTAATCATTTAAATATAATCCAAGACATATTATTGGTATTTATATGCATTTTAAGCAAGTATTTGCTACACTGCTATAAAGATCTCATGTACTCTTTATATTGTCCATATTTATATGCAAAATGTACTTTTTTGTCAATATAAACATTAGCATCTGCAGGAAGTTGCTTATTTGTGTAATAAAATGTAGGTGTTTTTCCTCCATATTCTAACTTTATCAGACTATATGAAGCCACAAAAGCCTGATGTATCATAAATTATACTTAACAAAAAAACACATATGCAAACTTAAAGTAAGTTTTTTTTTTTGGACAATTATTAGATATGTCAGGCTCTACAGGGTTAAAGGCTTTAAGGCAGCACAGCTCAACCGAAGTGTGATCGAGCCCTTTAAGGACAGCAGGTCTGAACAGACCTCAGCATGTGCAGCATGTCTTTCTGAACACAGAACAGAATCGGTCAGCTGACAGCACGCATCAGTGTTGTCGTGGTCTTGCTTGTGTTTCTGAATGTTGTGTGAATGAGGAATCCTCTCTCCACCCTGTGTGCGTCATTCCAGCGCTCTGATAATTACAGATGTTGAATCTGCAGATGTGTGAGAGGACGACGGAGCCAAAGACTGAATCACACAAACCCCCTTCATCTGCCTGACTGATCACATGTGGAGAAACAGAAAGAGAAAGAGACGGCACGTACTGCGGATCTGCCGCTTGATTTCCTTGGTAGGGTCCAGCCAGCACTGCAACAGAACAACACAGAGTCAGTAAAGCAGCTGCACTACAATATCAAGGTTTGAACAAAATATACCATTCTGTGACTGTGACTCATTCTCTGCAGAAACGGACAGTGTTTGTCTTTAAGAGAGTCCCCGATCTGACATCTGGGTCCCTAAAGTAAGCTGAGTGAAAGTTCACCATTGCACCTGATCTTGACAGTGGACTCTTCTGTCTACTTTGCATCTCAACATTTTTTCCTTCTTTTTTATCAACCCAGATCACTGTGAATATTAGAATTATATAATTTAATACTAGTATATTTCTCTTATTACATTTATGCATTTGGCAGACACTTTTATCCAAAGCGACTTACATTGCATTTCAAGGCACACATTTACATTCTTATCAGTTCTTGCTTTCCCTGGGAATCGAACCCATGACCTCGCCGTTGCAAGCGCCAACGCTCTACAGTTTGAGCTACAGGAAAGCTCAATTTTATTAATTTTGACAGCTTCATTATTATATTATAGATTACATCACATTACGTTTCCACTGCATGTGCACACGTGGCTTTGTATGGCAAGTCTGTGTTAATAGCTTTAAAAGATCTTAGTTAAAGGAACACTCCACCGTTTTTTGAAATAGGGCTTATTCACCTTCTTTCCTACATTTAGATAGGTGGGCAAATGCATTTTTGTCTCAGTGCATGCACTGTTTTAATTTGACAGGGTCGGCGCTAGCTTAGCTTAGCATAATGAATGGAATCCTTTGTTGCCAGCTAGCATGTCCTGAGTAAAAGTGATATAAAAAATAAAAAAAAACACCTAATTACTTCTTGTGGCCTGCGTATTCACAACAAGTACAAATAGCGATACAGATTAACACTAGGCGATTTCCTAGGCAGATATTGACTTGGGACTATATTAGGGGGAAGCACAGGCGAAGCACTGCTACTTGGGCGCAGAGATATCATGCCCATGTAGCAGTGCTTCGCCTGTGCTTCCCCCTAATATAGTCCTTAATATATAAGTCAATATCTGCCTAGGAAATCGCCTAGTGTTAATCTGCATCGAATTAAAACAGTGCATGCACTGAGACAAAAATGCATTTGCCCACCTATCTAAACGTAGGAAAGAAGGTGAATAAGCCCTATTTCAAAAAATGGTGGAGTGTTCCTTTAATGAATCTCTTTGCTATTTGCATAGATACAGCTGAACTAGAGTCCTATCATTTCAGTCACGCAGAAAACAGGCGGAAATCACGAAAAACAGTCATAAAATGGAAATTGAATCAACCGTGTAACACTGAATATCATCAACATTAAAGTGACTCACAGACATGAGTCTAAAACATAAGGTCTCTATTACTGGCTTAATCAGCTGCACTGAGAGACTGACTGAACATATCTAGAAAACAACATGCCTGACCAATCCCATGATGCACCTCGCAAGAACACATGTATATACTAACGTCATGCTTCATCACCAATGGCAGTTAAAGGACTGATCACAGCTAATCAATATCAGTGCTTGTTCAGTATCAGTGCGTTGGGTTCGTGCTGGATGAGAGAGGCACATGAGCCGAGTCATTTAAAAGTGGAAAAACACTGTAGGACAGATACCTTTTTATTTTTCTATTTAACACAGTTTGTGCTTGTTAGACTTGGTCAGGAATGTTTCACACACCGTTAATTTATTTTCGCTTTCTCTGGCAGCGCAACATCAAATATAGCCTAGATGTCTTGCTCCTGCAGAAGATGAAATGTGTCAGCTGCTTTTGCTAATGTTTTATTTAATATTTAAGCACCGGCAGTAGTTGGTCCGTTACACCGCGGTGGTAAAAGCGGCCACTGTCACGGCCCTGTGCCAACGTGACCTCACAGGATAGACGGTTTAAATCCGTCTCTGCGTCTCAGAAAGCATCACAGGAACACAGAGCTCGAGTCACATGGCCTGCTGTCCCCGTACTGTTAGGGTGTGTTTTGTTTTGTCCATGTCTTTGTGTGTGAACTCACCCTCTGCTCAGCGTTGTCTTTAAAGCTCAGGCCGAAGTAATCCTTCTCTATCAGATTCAGGTGCTCGCAGACTTCAAAAAACAGGTACTGGCCTTTCGCCCGTTTCTGGAGACACACAGAGGAAGAAAGATGAGTGGAATATTTGGACATTATTCATAGACGATGTTGTGGTGCTCATCCAAATCACTTCATTAGTTGTAGAACCATTTATCGTGAAGCAACGGTTCACCCAAAAACCCAATCATTCGGTCAATAAATCACTCGCCTTCACGTCGTTCCAAACCTGTGTGATTTTCTTCTGTGATATTTTGAGAAATGTCTTAAGTTTTAGTGCATGAACAATTTCATCGAAAACAAAAGGCAATCAGGTTTGGAACAACATGATGGTGAGTACATGAGAAGAGCTATTTTTGTGTGGCACTCGAAGTATTCCCGTAAATGCCAGCGCTGGCGCGGTGATGAGTCTGAATGGAGACTGTGTGGAGTCTGAAGCGCCGGCTCATAATGGGCCTGTTTGAGCCGTTCCTCACATTCTGTTGATTCATCTCGATAGCGTGAGTGTTGGTGTGACTCCTGAGGAATGAGGCCCTCAACAGTCCCTCTTTCCTCTCCAGACACCAGGAGCTTCCAGCATTAGTCATTGAGGAAGCTCTGCATTCTTCAATCCGCTCGGCTTCAGCCCACCCATACGCCAAACTGCTCACGCACTTTCTAATCCATCAGTCAAGGTTTCTTGCACCAAAAAAACAGTTAAAATGAGCTATTCATCCACATTCATCCTACGTCCCCCATGAAGCTCTGCGCAAATTATGGGAGTCACATAAATATTAAGCATGAAATAATTCCGTAGCATTACAGACATGTTAAATATTACTGTAGATATACAAGTCAGTATTATGTAACGTGTTTGTATGATGCATGAATTAAATGTTCCGTCATTATCTAGAACACGGTTGTCATTTTGACATACAAACAAACTGTATTTTCCTACTTTAAGACTGGTTAACACCAGGATGATCACGATAAAGCTTATTCTAAATATGACAGAATAGCACGAAAACACGCCGTAACCGTAACCGTTCGGCGTGTTTGCCGTAACACGCCGAAAACAGCAGTGTTACGGCAAAGAGGAACGATATCGTTTGAATCACTTTCAGAACTATTTTTTCCAGCTGATGAACGATAAAAACAATCAGCAAATCAGAATCCATCCTGCTTTAAGGCGAGACACGGCAGGCAAAAACATAGTTTTTTTTCACTGCTAAATTTTGAGATTTTTGGATATTTGTCTTCAATAACGTCTTCTTTCAGACTTGTGGTGAAAAAAAGTCAGAAATACACATTTAGGTCTTTATTTTACTACACTTTGTCTGTTTGCGTCTGTAGATTTCTCATAAATTCAACAAAAGATGGCGTTGTTAATCCTCCCGCCTCTCCTGTACAATGCTGTCGGATCCAAATATGGTTATTTCCTTTTTATCAGCAACCAATCGTGAAAGTAAAAGGGCTGAATGCGCAATCTCATTGGCTGATATAAATCTTTAAAGCCCATTTTCTCAAGAAATCTCCACTTCAGTCACACCGATATACACCAAACTTTCCAGTCTAGTACCTAGTTATATTATGAAGACATTTACTGATGGATTTGTAAATATATTATTCCTAGCTTGATTTATATAACATTTTATTCCAAAAAACATGGTGAAAATCATTTTTTTAAGGCTATTGACAGTATATTCTGATTTACAGGATAACAAAAGTAGATATCCATAAATCCCTCTGTAATTTTCCCCCATCTAATATGTGAACAATGAAACATTTTTAACCTGGCTTTATCCAATACTCAGATTTCGTTTTTTTAAAATATATGCAAATTAGCACATATTTAATTAGATATTGGCTAATTTGCATATTTAAACATTAAATTACAGAAAACTTGTAATACATTTTTTTCTCATCTTAATGTAGGTAATCAACTGGGAAAGTTTCATGGTGATATCTGCTAGTTAAATGTTTTACCCTATTCACCTGTAGTGTCTCGCCTTAAAGAGCTCGAGCTTTAAAGTGGCAGACGACAAAACTGCAGCTCGCTTTTAATAAACAGAACAATATTGTTGGAGTGGACGCTAATATAGCTCCTGCTCTTGGTGTGAGCAGAACATTTTTAATGCGGTGAGAGAAAACCAGGACGGGAATGAGAATTCTGGGAGAAAATTAGAAATTCTTACTGCAAGTGAATTATTTGTGTAATACGTTCATTAATCAGGATAGTAGACCACAAGAGAGCAGTATATGTTGTCTTGTACATATTTTTAGAGCAGAAAAGAAAAGACAGCTAGCGTACTTAAAGAGCTCTCGTGAAACCAACAACACGTTAAAATACCAAACGTTACTTTATTTTCCCCATGGATAAAATGGAGCATGACGGAAAACGTACAGCTCATTCAGTCAAACTGAAAAATAAGGATGATTTACAATACAACCTATAATTTGAAATGATTAGTTTCAGTACTGTTGAAAACGGTTTGGGGAGTTTCCCAAACCAGAGGCTCCGGCTATAATTTGAATGGATCGCAGTAAATCGTTCGGAATAATGTGGATATGACCATGTCAATTAAACTAGTACTGCTTAAAGTACCTCTAAGACTTGGACTGTATTTTTAAAAGATGATATTATGACTCTTGAGATTGTTGTAATATCATAAACATGATAAATGTCCTTGTGTTTCAGTTCGGTGGTCGGGATGGATTGGAGAGGAAGTGTTGGGTTGTGAATGGTTCCAGTACTTAAAAAGTGTATTACAAAAGAGCAGGGAATTTTTGTCCCATTTCTACAGTGTAAGTCTAAGTGACGGTCGGATCAACTAGACACAAACAAAAACCAAAAGAGTGCTTGTTTAAGGTTTTAATGTGTCTTGTTATGACATGACCCAAAACCCCATAAGCTGCTGTTATGGATGCAATTACACCAACTAATCCGTTCCGAGCGTTCAGTCGCACCAGATTTACTGATGAGTGATCAGATGTTACGCTCCGTAAACTTAACCCTGAAGCACACACACACACACATGCACAAGCACACACACACACACACACACACACAGAGAGAGATGCTGCTAATGGATTTCAGTCTACAGTGGATCAATACTGGACAACAGCAGGCCTGCATTAGTGAAAAGTGCATTAGGGGAAGGACGAGTGCAAACAAACACCGACGCTCATCTCACTGCACAGCTGTCTGATGATCATGTGTTAATGGCTGAAGAAAGCCACAGGTGGAGACATGTTCTCTCAACAAACCAGAGAGATTTACAGCTACTGGTGAATCTATGAGCCACAAAGAAGAGGGAAGCATCAACACACTCAAGTAATGATTTCACCACTGCTGTCAGGCATTAAAGAGAGACAACTACGAGGATGAAGACACATGGAGGAATGAGAGAATAAAGAGCAGGAGATGCTCTATATTACACAAGAGACAATAAAAGCACAACACACTCCTGAGGAGAATTCAAAACTCAACTTTCACGCAGTCCGACACACACCTGTAGCACACGCACACACACACCTGTAGCACACGCACACACACCTGTAGCACACGCACACACACACCTGTAGCACACGCACACACACCTGTAGCACACGCACACACACCTGTAGCACACGCACACACACCTGTAGCACTTCATGGCATGTTAGGCATGAAGAGTCGAACACACACAGAATGATGTCAGATTTTCTTCGAGTTCTCACACACACAGTCGGTTGCGTCTCAAGTGAACATAAACCGTTGGATGGATCTTTGATTTATTGTATTTGTGACGGATTAACTCAAAATAAATCTCAGCTGTTCTTGTCTGGCATCTTGGTTGCTGCGACTACATGAGCCTTGAGCTTATGAAGCATCGACAGGATCCCGTTCAGTGCGTTTACATGGAGAACAATATTCCGATATTAAGCCGATTAAGACAATACTCTGATTAAGAAACTACCATGCAAACAGGGATTTCTGATTACCTTCATCCGCCTAAAGATCAAATTAAGAAAAGTGGAGTATTGCTATTTTAGTCATTGAAGTTCATTATACACACCTTATAATATATATCTTATATTATATACACATCTTATATTGAAGTTCATTATACACACACCTCAATCACACTATTAAGGTCGTGTGGGAGTTTGAGTTAATCGAGCTATGTTCTATAACATGTAAAACAGGAATATTTTTAAAGCATGTAAACCCTTCATCAGAATATGAAAAAGGTCAATAATTAGATCACTGCTGTCCATGTAAACACAGTTATTGTTGAAAGGTATTGCTCAGGTCAGGGCTACGAAAACACATCAAGGCATTAGATACACTTGAGCACAGTGATCAACAAGTGGAGGACAGTATGGCACATATCAAGAATAAGGTGTCCCTCCAAAGTTGATGAGAAGACAGAGAAAACTGGTCAGGGAGGCTGTCAAGAGGCCGACAGCAACATCACAAGAGCTTTTCTGACAACTAGCTCCCATATTCTCCATCAGTCTGGGCTGAGACGCAAACCTTCACGGACTAAAACATCCAAGCCAGATCTCCAGAACCTTCTGCCGTCTGCTAGAAAGCTGAACGAAGAGGACTTTCACCTTTCAGCCTGACACTGATCCAAAGCACACATCATAAACAACTAAAGAATGGCTTCAGCAAAGACAGATGAATGTCTTGACCTGAATCCTATAGAAAATCTGTGAGAGCTGTGCACATTAGAAACCCTCACAATTTAACTACTGATTTGATTTGATTTCACAGCATTAAGACACGAAGCACGAGCTGAGAGTGGACGTTTTTACAATATTACTAAAACACAATCAAATTTTATTTGTATAACACGTTTAAAGGTGCCCTAGAATTTGAAATTGAATTTATCTTGGCATAGTTAAATAACAAGAGTTCAGTACATGGACATGACATACAGTGAGTCTCAAACACCATTGTTTTCTCCTCCTTATTTAAATCTCGTTTTTGAAAAACACCCCTGAAAAACAGGCGAATCTCCACTTAACACCGACTGTGACGCAACAGTCGGGATCATTAATATGTACACCTCCAAAAATGTGCATATGCCAGCCCATGTTCAAGGCCAGGCGGAACTGCACAGCCGAATCATCGTCCGAATCATTTTTCCTCGAGAGACATCATGGCTTGCAAACGAGCGAAGCATGGCAGTTGCTCAGAGTTTGGATGTACAAATGAACACAAAGGTATTTTTTTAGTTCCTTCATCCGAGCCTCTGAAGAACCAGTGGGTTATGTGCATTTCTGATGTGTAATTGTTCAAGTTCAGACAGATAATCTTTCTCTCAAAGTCGTTCAATACTGTTTATGCATCAGTAAATCAAGCCAGTGACTAAACGATCAACTCCACGTCGTTTCTCTTAGTAGGATGAAAATAATCTTACTTAAACTGTGATTAATATACAGATAGCGATCAAAGAACAATCCCTTTCCAGTCGCCCAAGCTGTCAATCACACAGCACAAGTTTATCTGGACACTTGCCAAAACTCGTTAAGAAATCAATGACCTGTTATACTGCACAACAAAGCTCTTACTGTACGTATATCATGTTTGCATTGGTGAAATCATTAGTGAGAGTGCAGAAACTGTTGCAATGATAAGATCTTCATTCACGTGATCAACAGGCTTACACTGAAGTCTCACAGCAGCCAATCACAGCAGTGGGCGTTTACACTGAAGTCTCACAGCAGCCAATCACAGCAGTGGGAGTTTACACTGAAGTCTCACACAGACACGCCCCTTCAAACAGAGTGTTCAAATCAGAGGCTAAAATCAGGCTAGGAAAAATGCCTTTTATTTCTAAATTATAACAAATTTTGATCTAAAAAACATACTAACATTATAAGGGCACCCCAGGAAACATTCTAAAATAATAAAATAATCCATGCAAATGCACCTTTAAAAACAACTGGTGTTAACCAAAGCGCTTTACAAAAGTCAAGGAACAAACAATAAGATAGAAAACATAAAACAGTAAAGCAAATTAAAGGACAATGAAAATGTAAAACCTATGAACTAAGGTTAAAAAAATAAATAATTATAATCAAGATATATTGAAAGCAATTGAAAAAAAGATACGTTTTCAAAGTAGATTAAAAAATTGACAAAGATTGGGCAGATCTGATCCCATAACTTCGATGACCGCAAAAGCACGATCACTCCTATGTTTAAGTCTAGTTCTAGGAACAGATGGTGCATCAGAGTCCCCCGATCTGAGTGATCTCGACTGAGGGCGGATGCAGCAGTTCAGATAGGCACTGTGGAGCCTGGTTCTGCAAAGACTTAAAACAAATAACAAAACTTTAAAATCAATTCTGTATGTAACCGGTAGCCAATGAAGCGAGATCAAATCCAGTGTAATGTGTTCATTTTTACACTTCCCTTTGAGAAGCCGTGCTGCAGCATTTTGAACTAATTGCAAGCGTGTGATGCATATCTGCGGGCACCAATATATAAAGAGTTACAATAATCTAATCGGGAAGTTGCAAAAGCATGCAGTCTCAAAGTTCTCAGCAGACAAACAGGGCTTAA
Source organism: Vimba vimba (assembly GCA_022828995.1). Lineage (NCBI taxonomy): Eukaryota > Metazoa > Chordata > Actinopteri > Cypriniformes > Leuciscidae > Vimba > Vimba vimba. The sequence goes on along the minus strand of CM040832.1, from coordinate 1,289,719 downwards.
CCCTGGCTAGAAGAGGAAAATGATAAAAACAGGACTTAACCACAGCACGTATCGGTTTACCATATTTAAAGTTGTCAACAGACAAGACCCCCAGATTCAGAGCTGTATGGTAACAGCGCTTGGAGATCGAAATCATGAATACTGCGATCATTTGAACCACACAAGATCATTTCAGTCTTGCTCTCATTAAGACTCGAGCCAGAGTTTTAGCTCATCCAAACAGTCCAATATTGGCTTTAAAGCAAGCTTATCATCACGCTTGTGTGTCATCAGCATACAGATGAAAAGATAGCCCACATCTAGATCAAACAGAGACCAAAGGGAGCACATAAAGATGAAACAGGACCGGACCAAGAATAGAGCCCTGAGGAACGCCAGAGCCCAACTGCATTTCAGGCGAAGACTGTTGCCCGATGCAGACTGAGTAACTCCTATTAGTTAAATATGAACGGAACCATTGTAGCGCCGTACCCCGAAAGCCCACACACACTTCTAGACGTGGCATGAGAATGTTGTGATCGACCAGGTCAAATGCAGAGCTAAGATCTACAGACCAAAGCCACAGACTGCCCGGTATCGGTGGTGAGCATTATATCATTCATGACTCTTAAGAGAGCCGATTCTGTGCTATGACGATTTTTAAAACCGGACTGAAATTTCTCATTAATACTGTTATCATTCAAAAAAGATATGAGTTGACTTAACCACTTTTTCTAGAATTTTCAAAAGAAAAAAAGGTGAATTTGAGATTTGGCAGAAGTTACTCAAAAGTGTAGAATTCAAATTTGTTTTTTTAAGACGAGGCAAAGACGAAGCATTCGGGAACGATCCAGGTGTGAAGACATTTGTTGATGATGGACAACAAATCAGGACCGATAGCTCGAAATACTTGCTTAAGAAGAGTAGTGGGAATCACATGCTGAGAGCAACTAATATGTTTTAAAGTTGCAACAATCTCATTTAGGGAGTCCAAAGAGATAGGCTCAAAGACAGCCCATATAGAAGAGCAGACGGGGACATCACGTGGCGTATAGGCTGACGCAGGCATTTGAGAATTAATCAGTGAGATCTTCTCATTAAAATATATCTGGAACTGATTAGTAGTGGGTTTAAGGGCAGTTAGGCCTATTGCTGTTAGATAGAATCAACTCTGAGAAGTATTTACGTTTGGCAACATTAGCAGCTCGCTGGAAAGCAGAGAGGGTGGCCATGTTGCTTCCTCCAGCTGTGTTGTCCGGGTTTAGCGGAGGTTAAGGAGATTCACTCCACGGAGTCGAAAGCGGGAGGAGACGCCGCGTGAAGGCACAGACGAAGAGGAACAACAGGTCGAAGCCACCGAGGCGAGGGAAGAGACCATGCAAAGGCACTGGCAAAGCGGCGCTCGTAGGCTAGCACAGGTCCAATACACACAGATGGAGACAGAGCAAGAGACTTCAGCCGAACAGAGCTTCCACCCCGCTTGCCTCCGACGCCGTCGCCTCCAGGGAAGAGCAGTGGGATACCAACACAGGTGTGGGTGAGCAGGTAGGGGAAATCGGCAAGGCACATCAACGTCACTCTGGGTTGAGTCGATAGCCATGCGGATATTTAATAACGTTTGGCGATCGTAAACAAGCGACATATCTCACAGTCCAAAATTAGTAGGGACAAACATAAAATCACAAGATTTAAAAAACGAGACGGAGAGCAACAGACGGCATATGCCACATACACATCGCCATCTTTACAACTTAAAAGGCCTTTTGCTTGCTAAACTATCAATCAGGAGGACATTGTGTGCGACTGAGAGCCTGTATGAAAGAAACTAATGGATCAGAGAGTAAATGAACGACAGTGAAAGCCTAAAAGAACATGATGAAAGAAAGAGAGACATGAATGAGAACAAAAGAAGGAGCTCCAACTGCAGCCTGAACAATAAGATGCATAATGGAGTTGTAAAGTCACAGAGAATCACTGATGGGATGTTTGAAGAGGGTTTATTCAGGATCAGCGACGTACAGGAGGAATCACAGAGCGTCATTGTGAAGGAGCGTCCGGAAGCATTAGCGTCAAGCACACACACACACACTCGTGGGAGCTCTGCTGTGGCCTCGTGTGTCCCTCGACTGGAGAACAACCCTGATCAGGAGAGTCTCATGATGACCAGGACATTCGAGAGAACTCAAACACATCCGGATTCTGCTTCCAGGAAAACACACGGCTGGATCTCTGCACTTATGGCATTAAAAACACAGCGCTTCTGTTATATAGGTCACTGCGCTGTGATTGGCTGAAGGTGCATGCGCTGTGATTGGCTGAGTGGATCATCCATACGCTCTCGTCTCAGCCAGAGACCAGAATTAATCCTGGCATCAGCCCAGAAACACAAAGAAGAAGAGCAGTAAGGATGGACAGACACACCGAACATCCATGAGGGGTCGTCCAGCAGTCATGAGCCCCTCTTTGTCCCGATAAAGCGTCCCGCCTGGAATGCTTTGTTTGGAGCTTCGGCTTATGCGTCCGGGCGACCCGGAGACAGTCGCGCTCATCTCTGAGCAAACATGCCACCGTCTCGTGCATGAACACACCAGGACAATAGCGCTTAGTGATGCCTCAGCACTTTCCGGTGACGGGACAAAGCCGAGCCTGTTGAAAGCTCACAGAGCGGCCCGTAATGAGACCCCAGAACATCATATCCCAACACTCACCTGCACTGCTCCCATCCAGCATCCGCCGGGAACGCCTCCCGTTCACTCCATTAGACTCACTTAAACCACCACGAGAACACCTGCAGAGCACCGAGTCTTTAACAGTTTATTTATATGCTATTTAATATAAATTTCAATTTATTTATTCAAATATTGTGTAATTGATATTGATTTTATTGCAGAAATTCTGTGTGCACTCTCTGTGAAGAGTGTAAAACGTTTCTATTTAAATGTGCAACGTGTGTGTGTGTGTGTGTGTGTGGGCTTGTGTGTTTTTTCAAGCATTGATCATTGTAACCAATCACAGACATGTTCAGTTGAGTGTGTGAAAGCAATGACAGATCAGAGGCACTTAAGTTAGCCCGAATCCACTCAATACCACACTAAACAAAGCTTTTGTTCTCCATGCTTGAGATTATAACCAACAAACTGTAAACACAATGTAAAAAAGAGCTTGTTTGTGCAGCTTCATTGATTATAACGGGAGATTGGGAAGAGTGAGCTTGCGCTGAACTGAAGTGATTGTAAAGAGAGAGTATTAAAATACACGAACGAATCGTAAACAGTCATAATGGAGTGATAACCAGGGACTGACATTAACTTCTCTGCTCACCAGTCACTGTGGCTAGCGGTTCTCCAGAGTTACTAGCGACTTAGCATCTTCACAAGCCACAATTCTGACATCAATACCATGGGGGAAATGGCCCATCTCATAATTTGGAAGCAAGTTTTATATAGCCAATATACTTGTCTTTATGTGTGTCTTTAACACACAAATGTGTACATTTCCAAAATCAATGTATCTACAGTGCGTTGACTGTTAGTGTTCCTTTAGTGTGTGTGTGTGTGTGTGTGTGTGTGTGTGTGTGTGTGTGTGTGTGTGTGTGTGTGTGTGTGTGTGTGTGTGTGTGTGTGTGTGTGCATGTGTGCGTGTGTGTGTGTGTCTGGAACCCAGCAGCAGACGCACACATTGGTAGTTTCACACTGACAGCAGGCCCCCAATTATCTGTCCTCCGAAACACTTTACACACACACCAAATCACTGCAGGGTCAGAGGTCATCATGCATTTAAATGCTCCTGTCAGCACAATGACTGATCCTATTACAGCTACTGAACACACACACACACACACACACACTCCTGCATCACCGCCCACAAAACTATTATATTATATTATATTATATTATATTATATTATATTATATTATATTATATTATATTATATTATATTATATTATATTATATTCAGGGTTTGAAATTAACTTTTTCAGTCACCGACCAATTTGGCAACAAAATTAAGTTACCGGCCATTCAGAATATATGTGTGTGTGTGTGTGTGTGTGTGTGTGTGTGTGTGTGTGTGTGTGTGTGTGTGTGTGTGTGTGTGTATGTATGTGTATATATATATATAACCCGATAACAACCGGTGAAAACAGAAACAGGATCAGACGGGTTACTGAAGTCAGCAGAGTTTTCTTGCTAGGAACTTTTTTTTTTTTTTTCTCATTTGGTGAGCTAATAAAATACTAAAACTCGCCGCTGAAACTGCTCTCTCTGCGGAAGCTTTGCGTTTAAAGAGCTAATCAAATATTTCAACTCAGATCAATATTTCATGTCTAATTATATACTTGCGTGGCAAGTGTAATAAGCGGGATAATGTACATCCAGCCGATTGTTATCTCAGAATAAACCCCCTTCAGGCTGATACAAGACCCCCCATTCCAACGCTCCCCGTCAGGGGGTTTATTCTGAGAGAACAACCGGCTGGATGCACATCATCTCTTTCATTCATATATATATAAAAATATAAAATACAAAATACAATTTGGATTTCATAAAGTAATTTCTTATTCAAACAAAATCCTGTCATCCAGCATCTCCTCCATTCCTTTTTCATCAAAAATGTATTTTAGGTGGACAGATCAATACAGTACAAAGAACATAAAAAATGTAGGATGTTGGAAAATAATGTCTTCTCTGTTAACCAAACGCTTTTAATCTCCGCTATTGCTTCAATGCAAATTAACAAGCATGTCGTTATTTGTTGTGTAGTGACGTGTGTGTTCAAGTAAGTCAATTTATGAAATTGCAAAGTAAAATGCGCACGTCCGAAAACGCCCGTGTTTTCAATTAATTGATATGGAAGTAGGCATGAACTAAAAAATGCTCGCTCTGTTCTGCTCGCTCCGCGCCCGTGAACACACACCGTTAACCGCCACAGCTGATTTTTACCCAGATATGGAGGGTCGGCGGGTGTTCATTTCAAACCCTGATTATATCATATGAATGTCTAGTTCCTCCACTGAAGGGTTGTCATGTTTATAAGAAACATGTGTATGGGGCTGGTGGACACACACCATTTACATGAGCTTCATTAACAACGCATGCTGCTCAGACTAGTGCACACACACACACACACACACGCACGCTGCTGACAGATACAGTTATGATGAGTTGTGTTGCCATGGCGCTCATGAGGGAAGATGATGCGTGCATGTCAGATTTCACCGGCACTGCTGGAGATTATCAGTGTATATATAGACTCAAATCCAAGCGACACACTCATCTCCAGTCCATACACACAACAGGATTATTGTCATCCGGAGTTATCATACAATAAAGAAGAGTGAAACACAGACAGACAGGATTAGAGCAGCGCACTGAACAACCAGTCAGCTGACCCCTCACCTCGAGTCAACAGCGATGATGTGACACCTGAGACTTCACCAAACACCACAACAACAACAGACAGACAGACAGACAGACAGAGGGACAGACAGACAGACAGAGGGACAGACAGACAGAGGGACAGAGGGACAGACAGAGAGACAGACAGACAGACAGACAGACAGACAGACAGAGGGACAGACAGACAGACAGACAGACAGAGGGACAGACAGAGGGACAGACAGACAGACAGACAGACAGAGGGACAGACAGAGGGACAGACAGACAGACAGACAGACAGACAGACGGTCGGACAGACAGACAGACAGACAGACAGAGGGACAGACAGACAGACGGACGGACAGACGGACAGACAGACAGACAGACAGACATAGGGACAGACAGACAGACAGACAGACAGACGGACGGACAGACGGACAGACAGACAGACAGACAGACAGACAGACAGACAGACAGACAGACGGACGGACAGACGGACAGACAGACAGACAGACAGACAGACAGAGGGACAGACAGACGGACAGACAGAGGGACAGACAGACAGACAGACATAGGGACAGACAGACAGACAGACAGACAGACAGACGGACAGACAGACGGACAGACAGACGGACAGACAGACGGACAGACAGACAGACAGACAGACGGACAGACAGACAGACAGACAGACAGACAGACAGACAGAGGGACGGGTCTCACCTCCACCTCGCAGGAGAACTGGCTGCCATCCAGGAGAGTCACGTGACACACCACCATCTTCATCTTCTTGCTGAGTCTGAGGGGCGACAGCACACTCGTCTCCTGCTGAATCACTTGCTCTTCCTCTTTCTTCTCCTCCTCGCGCTCCTTCTCCTCGCTCTCCTTCTCCTCGCACTCCTTCACTTCCGATTCTGCCTCTTTCTCCTCCCTCACAGGCTGCGCACACACACAGAGAGAGAGAGAGTTAATACACACACACACGAGCGCTCTCATGTTTTCCAGCTGAGCGGATGGCTGCTGGATGATGTCAGCGGGCGGATGCTGATGTGTTCTGCCAGAAGCATGTGGTTCAGTCTCTGGATTAGAGTCCGGTCTCACACAGGTTTATCTGAGCTGATCTTCACGACTCTAGCTGACGGGTACGGGCTGATGTCTTTTATTTTGAAATTCTCACTTCCAGTCTGTTAGGTCAGCTGGTATAGGTGCATATGAGTGTGTGTGTGGACCGCATGTGGGAAGGGTGTGAGTAGCTGGAACGTTCACTTTCTGTTGACCGTTTTCATTTCATTTTGCTTATTTTATCGTCATCTTTCATCATGCTTCTGTTCTCTTCGATATAACAAACGCGTCATCTTTTACTCCCTCTACTGAGCCTCTCAGCAGACACTGGCACTGCGACATCATTAACCTGTTCCAGCGTCAGTGAAGGAGGAAGACGCACAGATGAGCTGACGCATCCGTGTAATGAAGGCCGTGAGTTTAGACTGATGATGTCACTTTGATGCGATACGTTCGATTAAATAATAACACTCATGACTTAATTCCTTCACTTGCCAGAGTTCAACAAACTGCAGGAAGACCATTACGTGTTGAATCTGAAATCGCCCCCTAAACCCTCATTCACTATTCCCTGCGTTAGTCCACTACACCCGTTCACCTGAAGGAGCGAGTCAGTGAATTCGGACAGCCATTGAGCTTAAATCAGTTGTACACTTGTTATTGTGGTGCATTGTGGGATTGAATGAGTGCACTCGATAACGTCCACTATGGTTTCAGACACCACTATCAAATGGCTGTCCCCTCTAATAACGCCCTGTTTAAGGGTATAGGGGGCGATTTGGGATTCAGCCTGTGTGAAACCGGAGATGACAGAGCGAGGTCGTCACCTGACTGGGGTCAAGGGTGACAGGCTTTCAGGTGTAGATCACTGCTTTACTCTTCAGACAGAGTACAGGGCACTGAGTCTCTTCACTGCTTTGAATTTATCAAACGAGCTCTTCCTGCACATCATGATAATGCTGATTATATTACAGCACTGTTGATGAAGACGACAGGAATAAAAGTGTCCCGTGAGTGTATGAGCAGCGGCTCTCACCTGTGTGTCAGCACTGCCGACGGACTTCTCCTCCTCCTTCTCGTTCTCCTCCAGCTGCACCTCCTCTGGCCTGCTCACCTCCTTCACCTCCTTCACCTCCTTCACCTCCTTCACCTCCTCTGTTTTCTCTGCGCTCGGGGCGGCTCCTGCTCCGTCCGGCTGGTGTTTCGGCTCCTCCTCCTCCTCCTCCTCCTTCAGGCTCTGGGGCTGCTCTGCGCTCTCTGAGGCTTGGTCTTGGCTCTGTGACTTCTGTCGTTTAAGCCATGGAGGCAGGAAGCGAGAGATGCCCTTCTCCTTCTTCTTCTGTCCGCCGGTGGCAGGAGGGCTGCTGGGATCGGGAGACGAGGACTCCTCCTGCGGGCTCTCCGGCTCCGCGCTCCGGCTCTCCTGCGGGACCGACACATGCAACACTGAAGACACTAGTATCAAATCAGTTCAGACACTGAAGAGTCAAATCAGAGTCAAATCAGTTCAGACACTGAAGAGTCAAATCAGAGTCAAATCAGTTCAGACACTAGTGTCATTTTTACCGCATACCAGGGATGTGACGGTGAGGATATTTTCCCACCGGTTAACCGACGTGTGACAACACATTGGGGGGTGGGGGAGGGGCTATTATTGTTAATGAGAAAAACGACAAGAAAACAGTCCGACAAATTCGCTTTAATAGGCGCTTTTTAGGGCTGCACGATATTGTTGTTGAGTATTGCGATAATGATATTTCTTGCAATATTCCCTAGAGAAATGCTATTTTTTTATTTAATCATTTATATATGTAATGATCATACTAAAATAAACAGGCTAATAGATATTCTTCTGATCTTCAGAAGAATATCTCAGTTTTTTCATAAGGAGTTAACGTTACACATGCAACACTTTGATTAATGGTTGTCTGTGAGACTCTGTTATTGTTACTTGGCATTTCGTTAGCAGTTTTGGCAGATTTGGGCTTACCCTTTCTGAAGTCTTCATATAATGTTAGCTCCCTGAGGTTGCGTTCCAGATGACTGTGGAGATTAGTTTCCTCTCTACGTGGCCAAATTTTTTCGGCACGACTTAGTGACACCGTCACTTATGTTCACATATCGCGTTTTTGCGCGCGCAAATTCGTTATTTCAAATGCAGGAGCGTGGCAAGCACTCTCAAAATGGAAGTTCATTTGTCCAGGCCCGCCTGTGACGAGATGAGAACATCTCAACTTTTCAGAATTCCCCAAGCTCACGCAGGTCATGGTTGCATAGCAATGACAGACGCAAGCGCTTGTGGAAAGGAGATAGCGGCGCGGCCGCACTTTCCATGCGTTTTTAGACGCGATATGTAACGGCCCCTTTCACAGTACCTGCATTTATGACACGTCTTCTCTATTGAAGCCAAAATATTGCCATATTTCAGACGTGCAGTTCTCTTTAGAAACAGCTTCTTCGCTGTTGTCATTTTTCTCGCTTGTCTCTACTCCCGCCATTAGTTTTTTGTTTTCCCCTCTCACTAGGTTCCCCTTTGCACCCGATCTAGCCAATAGCATAATAGCACCTACTGGGGAGGCGGGTATAAAGATAGTAAGGCCCCATTTGATTGGTCGAATTTGGATAAACAACCTATGCATGCATCACACAAATGCTTGGCACATAAAATAAATGCGATTTATCGCACCTCTCTGCGATACGGATATCGCATACTATTATGACGATAACGATAATATTTCGATATATTGTGCAGCCCTAGCGCTTTTACATTTCACTTCGACATCAAATATTCTGCCATTATCTTGTCAGTCAGCTCGTCACTGTCGTGATAAATGAAATCTGATTCCTGCTGCTAATCTGTGACTCTTTTGGCTCACAATTTATTAACCAGACACATTCAGTTTTTAATTGTGGTGTCTGTTCTCGAACTGAACTAAATGATTTTATTACACAAGAAACATCTAATCGACGGTGGGGGTCGACCGCATACAGTACTAATCGACCGCATACAGTACTTGCTCAAATCACTGTGTTGTGGAAGGCACTGCAGATCTCAGCACTACCTCCGGCTGGGCGGCGCTGGCCACGGGCTGGGCGGCGCTGTCGGCTGGTTTGTCGGGCTGGTCTGTTTGCACAGGGTCCGTCTGATGCTGAACTTCAGGAGCCTTCTCCGGTTCCTTCTTCACATCTGTCTCTGATCCCACCTCTGTCGTCATCACGCCCGGCACACTGGCACACAAGAGTCAAGAACACAGAGGTTAAGAGTCATATCATGATGAGCAGTCACATCTTCTGAGGTCAAGCAGACCCGACCGACCTGCACACACGACTCGTGCCTGACGTCACAGATCAATATCAACACACAAGTGTCCACATTTACTCCATAATACCTCATAAGTGTCCATTTCTGATGCCTTATTTAAAGCCCATATATACGATATCACACCATTTCATTTAAAGACAATAAATAAAATATAAATAGAATTTTTTTTTTAAATGTTAATAAATCAAAATATTAAGTATGAATTCAATTGATTAGCTATTCTTTGAGTATTAAACCTTAATTAAACCATTCATTTTACAGAAAAACACAAGGGTGAGTGTGCCTCAGTGCAGATAAGCGGCCGTATGAAATCTGTTTAATAACATTTTAGTAATCAGCGTGCCTTAACTAATTGAAATCATGAAACTGCAAAAGTAGTTTAGCGTAAATTAAATTTTTAGGGCCTTATGAAATCCATTTAGATTTTTATCCAGTCATATAACACTCTATATGGAGAGTTTCTGAAGGTGCAGCAGCTAAAAAACATGTTTATTATTTCTGAGAGCAGCGTTACTCATATCTCTCATCATCATGGGAGGAAGTCTTTTCAGCACAGAGAGTCTGATGCCGTGAGAGACAGAGAATCACTGACTGAAGATTGAAAAGCATCAAAACGCTCTTTCATGTTATCAGAGCATCAGGACAAAGCCTGTATGAGTGAGTCGTCAAACCCCACCATGAGCAAACACACACACACACACACACACACACACACACACACACAAGCTCAAAGCAGCGCTCATGCGACACTGGGACGCACCAATCAGCTGAGAGCTTGATGACATCAGCACCAGTCAAATGAGTGAATAATTCCCATCCTGCACAATTGACCAGGTTTAAATCCACAATTCTGCAGACCATTTCGACTGATATGAGAAATGTTATCAGGACTCAAGAACAAATTGTTTTACTAGGAGCACTGTAGCTTCTTCCTGAAAATGTTAGGAGCACAAGCAGAAAGTGTTGAGCACTCCTTAAATCGTCCTGCAATGCAGTTATTCACATTTAGAGCTTTGAAATGCTGGAGAAAGATGTGAGGCACTTGAAAGTCCTTGAAAAGTGCTTGAATTTCACTCTCAAAAGGTTGTACGAACGCTGAAATGAATTGTGTAAAAACTAGGGCTGTTTTCGACTAAGGATTTTCATAGTCGAATCTGATTCGTTAGAATTTGCCGTAGTCGACTGATAGTCGAACCTTTTTTTTTTTTTTTTTTTTTTTTTAAGATAGCAGCTAAATTTTTTCCATTTCAAACAAAAGAGCTAAAAAAACTAAAAGAAACACATGGTGATACATTTTTAAAATAAAATACATTTTTATTTATTTACATTAGTAAGCTACAGGACATCGTCTTTCAAAACATGACCTGCGCGAAAGCGGAAAATATTTTTTTTGTACCCAGCCCTTCTGAAAATGCGAATGCGTCTCTGTCCCCAGCACATTTCAAACCAAACTGACGCCCATGTACCGTATATTTTCCGCACTATAAAGCGCACCGGATTATAAGGCGCACATTCAATGAATGGCCTATTTTAGAACCGTTTTCATATATAGGGCGCACCGGATTATAAGGCGCATAGAATAGAAGATACTGCAGTCAAACGTTTGACTGGGTTTGCGTTATGCAGTGGTCACCAACCTTTTCATAAGATCACATCCAAAGTCCAAATATAAACCAAGATCTACCACTTGCAAAAAAATATGAAAAAACAAGTGGCTGAGCTGTAAAACCTTGTTTATACTCGATGCGTCCGCCTGAGCGCGAAGCTATGGCGCGAAGGTAATAAAAAAACTAATATCCGTCTGCTCGGGCAGATTCGACTTAACAGCGCGCGCGCCTCCGCATCCGAAGATGCACGACTTTGAGCCGAATCTGCCCGAGCAGACGGATATTAGTAGTATATCTCATCACACCGGCACCCAGTTTGCGCGTCTAAATCAGTTGTATGGTCTGGTGTTCAGTCTAAAACAAAACAGTTGCGTCAAGTATAAATGCCTCGTCTGTTTGAGGAGTTGCGCGCGCAGTCAGCGGAGGCTCGCGCTCCGGTGCCAGGCGAAAGTATAAACAAGGGTTAGGTCAGCGGTTGTTTTACAGACATTAACATAAGGCGCCAGATCCATATATAAGGCGCTCCGGATTATAAGGCGCACTGTCGTTTTTTGAAAAAATTAAAGGCTTTTAAGTGCGCCTTATAGTGCGGAAAATACGTTAGGCTATTCGACTATGAGGTTCATAGTCGAATCAGACCTCTCCGAATCGAATCGTCGAATCCTCGACTATTATAAGTCAGCCCTAGTAAAAACATTCGACTATTTCGGCCACAATACCATGGTTACAGTAGCGTAGCATAGCATTACTACGTTAAATCTACTAGTGCTGTCTAAAGTAAAAAATGATTGGCCATTGTGTTCACGCACTCAACAGACATGTCTGTGATTGGCTACAATGAGTGCTTGCAAGCGCTCGGTGAAGAGCGTCAAAGATGTCCATTTACAACATGTTTGTCCCATCAATGATATAAAAGCCGAAGTGGGTCCAGAATTTGGACTTAAATGTGGTTTGGGCATCTACTATTTTACTCACACTGCTGTCCGCCATCACATTATAAACTCTTTTTCTTAGGCTAGTTAACTTATATTCACGTTTATGTGTTGATACTTGAGAGCCACCTTGAAATCTATATAGAGTGCCTTACTTTATAAATTAAAATATCGATATTTGGTGCATGCGTATCGATTCTTGTATCACACAGAGGAGGACAACTCAAAATTGCCCAATGGATATTTTGTCCCGCCCGTAGCTAGGTAGGGTAGGGAAGTGCACGAATATTCAAATTTCGAATATTCAATGTTTAATTATTATTAAAAAAAAATTAAATACTATTTGAATTTTACTACGTTGCTTTGCTGGACGTTAATGCTGGACGATAAATCCCTATCACTAACTCGCAGTTATAATTAAGTGCACTGGGTGGCGCTGTGGAGCGTGTTTAACAAGTGGATGGTATTTGATCACATAATGTCGTCGTCTGCCTCGCGAAGTTTGGAATTACTTAGATCAAAATTATATTACAAAATCGAAGTACTTTTAATCAAATTAATGAATGAAACTGAGTTATGGTAATATCACCACCACAATGAGAAATCACATGAAATCCAAACAGCAGTCGCCTGAGGAAAGACAGCTGTCCGTTAACGACTCCGGTAAACTCAGCTGTAGCGCTAGTGATCAGATATGATATCTTCTGATAGCAACATGATTTTGAGACGTATACTTCCTTTAAGTTTCGTTGAGGGAGACCGGTTTAAGAACAGAAAACCCAAAGTGCTTTTAGAAACTTCGCTTAGCAAACCGTTATCTTTGTGTCTCTGCAACGTCTGTCAGCGCAACGCGGTTTCTCACTCGAGCAAGTGGATATTGCTTTTCTCAACATGAAACAATATAAACAATAATATTGTTCTTTATATTTTTTGTTTACACATTGTTTAATGTTTTCAACTAAAAGAAAACGTTAATATATATAGTAAGCTTGATGTGTACATTGCCTTATTGTAAGCTTGCTCAGAAATTTTGACAAAAAATAAAAAATAAAAACTTAACAAAAAAAATAAATAACGGCTTTCTCGTTAAACGTAGCCTAATTTAAATAAACGAAATATTCAAGCCCAAATAATCGAATACAATATTTTTGAAAAATACCCATCCCTACTTTCAGGTGGAGCAGTGTTTACTACGGACCACAGAGCCGTACGTCACTGACAAGCTGCACATTCAAACTTTCTAAATCGCATTAAGACAAATCGGTTTAAGCGTGATTTCATGTCACTTGCGATTAATCGTGCCGCCCGAAGCCCTAGTAGGGCCCTATGATTTCCGTGATGCGGAAAACGCGGACGGAATCACGGAATTTACACATGAAAACGGAATTCTCTTATACGCACGGAATTTGCATATATTTTGTTGACATATTAAATAAACGATTTTTTTTACTTCTCATTTTTTCAGTTTAAAACAACAAACGTAGAAAGGTCTCTACCTAAACCCAGAGCCATATAGAGAGACATCTGTCAATACAGTTAATATACAGGGATGCAAACAGCGCGCTTTTCAGTATGCGCGCAAGTGTGAACCACTAGTGTTTCTTGCTGCGTATATTTACTGTCTATGGCAGGGGTCTCCGTGACCTGATTGGAGGTAACTAGATCGTCAAGAGGCCGTTCACATGTCGTGTCTTTTGCGCGCTCAAGTTCGTTATTTCAAATCTAGGCACGCGGCAAGCGCGCTCATAATTGAAGCGATGCGCTCATTTTTTCCAGGCGCAGCGAGATGAAAACACCTCAACTCTTCAGACTGCCGCAAGCGCACTGCAGTTCATGAGACCAGAACCAACATATCAACTTCACCCTTTCCGTAACATTGAAAGCTCAGTCAACATAAAGGATGGGGGTACACCACAAACACTACGGGTGTTTTTCTCTTCTCCGTAAATAAATCTTGTAAGTTAGCAGAGCTACAGCAAGCGTTTTTCGGTGGTGGAAATCTATTAGCTACTAAAACTTCTTTGTCGTTGTGGAGAGCGCGGTGGTTGCATTAACGTCAGACGCCACGGGAAAATCAGACCGAATTTTACTATTAATAATAAAAGATAAGCTAATATGCATTGTATTTGTAAATGTCAGTATCATTGTAAATGTTTATCTTTTTTGACTCATTCTTTTTATAAAAATGATTTAAAGGCTTAAATATGCGAGGTTTATCTTTTTATAAAACATTCTTTGTGAAAAATGATTTCAAAACTAATTTAATCTTTAATTTAATACTCATCAATCCTACCTTGTAACTGTTATTTTTGGCCAGAGATTTGTTGAAGGTTTGGCTGAATTTTGAACATGCTTTGCTGAATATATTAACATTTTAAATAAAAAAGCTGAATTGTGAGTTTGTGTAAGTCAATTTTTAAAGGTCAATACTGCTTAGAAGTGAAAAGAAAACAAGAAAAATCCGAAAGGGCTAAAAATAATCCAAAAAAACGGAATTTGAAAAAAAATAAAACAGATTTCATAGGGCCCTACCCTAGTGACTATAGAGCTGGATCAGGGTGGACGTCATGTGTGGATGAAAACACAGTCCTCTTCCAGTCTCTACAATGGCATGAGATGTACAAGGCTCCTCCTGCATTACATCATCTTCACAACACACAACTTTCAACATGGTTTCATGGAGTTTCTGAACACTGAAAGGTTTTGGAAAGATATTGAACAACTGGTATGTTATTAAACAACAGTTCAATCCACTGAACACTTTGTACTTCAGTCCCTCCCAGCCTTGTTTTCATTCCTGTCCAAAAATTAACTATGGCGCTGCCCTGACTAAGATCTACTGCGCACACACACACACACACACACTCATCCATCTCAGGTTCATCATGATCACAACATTCCCTCAAGATCGCACCAGGACCAGTCAAACATGCTGGGAGTTTCAGAGAGCACACAGCTGTTACAACACACACACACACACACACACACACACACACACACACACACACACACACACACACCAGAGAGGTGGCCAGGGGAAAACCACTGATGAAAGACAACAGCAAATATGCTGTGAGAAAGAGAAAGCATGCATGACATCATCACGTGCGGGGCATGTCCTCAAACGCACATGTGATGCGTGTACATCAGAGCAACGGCCCTCTGGGTAACCGTGTAACATTAGACAAACACTACTAGAGTTCGGGCTCAGGAAGACTTTTGTTCTTTTGAAAGAAAAACATATACTCATTTTATTTAACGTGTCTACATTAATCACAAGAACTCACAACAAACAAATACATGTTCAGTTTCAAATCTCAGTGTGAAGGTTCAGCTGTGTGTGTGTGTGTGTGTGTGTGTGTGTGTGTGTGTGTGTGTGTGTGTGTGTGTGTGTGTGTGTGTGTGTGTGTGTGTCACAAATCCCCAAACTGCAATGCTTGCAGATAACAAATCAACACGAGCTGTCAAAACCAATCAGGATCCAGAGCTACACACCACCCGTGTGTGTACGTCAGTCTCCAACACACACCACGCGCGAGTATGAGGCCGACGGGTTTGGCCACAATATAGGGGTGCAACAATATATCACAATTAGGGATGCAAATTATCAATTAATTCATTAATTCATTAATCATTAGATGACTGATCTTATCGGTCGATTAACGATTAAGTGATAAGCGGCTATTTTCCTGAGAATGTCAATTTCTCACGGTATCAATAATGTCTTTAACATAAAAAGATGAAAATATGCATGTTATATTGCTCAATTGATGTTTTATTGTTTAACAGTTAGGATACGGTACAGATGATGGCATTTATGTAGTTTAACAAAATAAATGATGCACAGAAAATTAAAATAGGCTACATAAAAAAATAATTGTGCACTGGCTCACCTGTTGCATGTAAAACATTAAGCAACTTAAAATAAATTTTAAATAAAAATCTACATGGGTAGGCTTAGCCTACACTATATTAAGCCTACATATAATAATCTATCTGGTAAACTACTTGTATGAACAACTTGAATCATTAGCAGCAGCAGCACTGATAGTCCCCTCACCATCAGCGGTGCTAACTGGCATCATATCTTTCCTGATCATGCCGCAGATCCTCTGAGTAATGCCCTCCGCTTTCCTGCGGTCACAGACTCGGCTTCCCACAGCAGCGACTGTAGGCCGTGAAGGCGACAGACTTCCTCCCTGCAACACGGCTGTTATGAAGGTGGCATCTTAGCGGACTCGTAGAGCTGTTGTACTTAATCGTAGTATCGCAGAGTTCACATTGGGCGTCTGTCATCATTCATTTGAAATGCTCCCACACTCCACTCGTTTTGACCGCCTCATGTTTGGTTTCTTTTTTGCCGCCTCATGTTTGTGTCGGGTCTCTCGCCGCCCGAGAGAATCGCAATGTTCAATTAGCCGACAATTAATTTAATTTAATTTAATCGAGTAAATTCTTGTAGACAATTAATCGATAATCGATTAACCGTTTACATCCCTAATCACAATACAAACATGCAACACAATGTATCACAGATAGTGACAATCTGTATTGTGGACAGTTCACCCAAAGTGAAAATTAATGTGTGAGAAAAAATTCTATTTTAGAGAAGTTTTAGTGTCAGTACTACATTAAACTAGTATGTTAGATATAATGTATTATAAAGCAATGGGCGAATATGTGTGTGTCCTGATAATGGCAAGTCTGATGTTAGCAGTAAAAAGTGGCCTACACTATTTTAAATATGTGCAAACATATTCGTCTAAAATAATTCAGTGTTTTCATCTTCAGAATCATGAATATTGTTATTCTGGCGTCTCTATTGTCCTGTGCTTTGGGTTTCAGCATCAAGTCCAAGCCTGTTCATTTACACACACAATGTAATACCAAATTAGCATTTTAATCAACAGTAACATCTTGTTTGTTATCCTTTTATCATACGTCTAGGAGTATTGCAATAATATTGTGAGTTCAGTGTCGTGCTGTGTTGAATCGTGACATGAGGGCATCGCTACACCCCTAGAGCCACAGCGGAGAATGCTGAGCACGCCAGACACAACATATGAAACACTGTAGCCTCATGTGTCCTGATGTTATCTAGATCCGCTGCCCTAAAACACACTCTTAAACACACACACCGTTTCACCAGCTGACTGAAGTATCACTAGATCGGGCGTGCACATCAATCTAACTAGCAATATTTCACATAAAAAGAAAAGACACTATTCAGTCGTGCCGTTTGATCACAGCAATGCACAACACAAGTCCATTAAGACCAAAGGCTTACACACATTCAGAGAAATACTAGATCATATTGTATGTCACATTTCTATTAATTCTCCAGGAAATGATGCGATGTGAGGAGGTTTGAGCGATCTCTCTGGTCTCTCGATACGGTTATCCCTTCAGTCAGAGCAACAGAAGAGGCTCATGGGAAGAAGACAGGAGTTATGAGTTCACCGGAGAATATGATTTATGACATACAGGGATGCAGAAGCAACGAAGGCACAGGAAGAGACAGATGAAGCACATAACCAAATAAATACACGATTATAATCATATGTTTAAGTTCTTCAGGCAGTCTCAGGTGTTTTCTATAATCATATGATTATCAATATTTATCAATAACTATTCTAGCTTGATGATAGTCTAAGCAACATCTGAAACGTTGTATTTTGAGCACTTCTTGTGTTTATTTGCCTCTTCACGATGAATGCTTGCTGTATTCCTCATTTGTAAGTTGCAAAATGAAGAAATGTAAATGTATGTATTTATATTATGGCAATGGTTCTTTAGCATCACATATAAATATATTTCTGCCTCACACTGCGATCATAATCCCCATCAGATCGCAAATAAGTCTTTTCAAACACTGGCTGGTTTCTGAAAGAGAGTTTTGAGCTGAAATGGTGTAAAATGTGTTAAATGTTGAAGTTAGCTGGTAGTCTGGTATGATGGGAGATGAGCAGCGGAGTCGAGCGTCTCCTGACTCGGATCAACTCCTCAAGCCCCAGCGGACGCTCTGGACGACGGGATTCGGTGGGCCAAACCCCCCCGAGGAAGCCCTGCTGAGGCCCGATCAAGCCTGGTCATGACAGGAGAAACACTACAGGCACTGTGTGTGTGTGTGTGTGTGTGTGTGTGTGTGTGTGTGTGTGTGTGTGTGTGTGTGTGTGGCAGGTGTTCTGGATTTGCATCTATTGTGTGACAGCTTTATGAATGACATTTAATGCACTGGATGCTGTGTGTGTGTGTGTGTGTGTGTGTGTGTGTGTGTGTGTGTGTGTGTGTGTGTGTGTGTGTGTGTGTGTCTAAAGCTTTTAAAGCAAACATTTCCCATGATAAGCACACAAGAGACAACAGAGCTCTGAACCGTCTCTGAGCAAACACACCGTCAGAACGCTTGTTTGTCAAACGCACCATCAGGAAACTCATAAAAGGAAACTTTTCATAAAATGAAAAACAGCAAGTTGTGTGTTGGGAAGAAGCCAGATGAGATCTGCACAATGTATCAAACAGAGACAGTAAAACACAGAAGACAGCCGCTGTGTCCTGAATCAAACACTCCTCCACTACACTGCCGTGCAAAGGCAAAAGACCGTAACTTCGTTTTTGGTCGAAAATGAGTTATTTATATTTTTGGCACATTCAAGACCTCCTTTATCATGTGGATGAGTATCTTAATTGAGTTGTCTTAACAGTAACTTCCAAAAGCCCATGAGAAACAAAGGCAGAACACCGTAACATCAGTTACCGCTCTTGGGCTTTGCTTTGGAACGCTCGAAATTGAGTTACGGTTCTCTGCCTTTGTTTAGCCGAACGTCAATATGAAGTTACTGTGATTGTACTGTTATCTGCCTTTGTTTTAATGTCCATTAATATTATTACGGTGTAGCCTGTGTACTTTGTACAGCTGCCGTTCTGATGTCCTCAGAGCTTTGTCCTGCGGTCAGAACATTTAGTCTGAACCCGCCGTCGACAAACGTGCGATATCGATCGCGAAGGATTATGCAGAGTTGACAGAAAAACGTTACACATTGCCGTATCAGATGAATACAACCAAGAATTAAAGCCCCGCCTCACTCAGTTCGGGTACTGGACCTGATTGAAACACTCATGCATCTAGCTGGCAGATTGTCAAAACTTCGCCGGCGCCTTCGCCCTAAACGCGGTCGAGCAACGCTGGACTAATATATCTATGGAGGTATTTTGTCATGTCAAATGTATTAATAATGCCATCAGAATGCAACCAAAGCACAGGATAGCAATAAGTAGATGGCTATAAATAATTGTAAATCATACAAAATAAATGCCATGATCACTAGATTTTATACAGGTGTTACTATAATGATTTTGTTAATGGTGATCCGCAACCAAATATTGATAATGTGGAAGTTACTGCCTTTTGCCTTGGCATGACTTCTCACTTTCTGCTGACAATACAAAGGCAGAGTACAGTAACTTTAAAATAGTGGTCAAAAGTCAAGTTTGAGCTCAAGATTTTTTTATGCATGTAATTTCCATTACTAAAACATCTATATGCCAGATTTCCAGTGTCCTACCTATAATTAATTTGACGGGACAACTAAAAATCTTTAAAGTCATTTTTCTCAGTTCCACACTCTAGCGACTTAAGGTCTTTTGCCTTTGTAGGGCAGTATAGTGGTGAACACCATACGCCAGAGTAGTTCATCCCCATAAAACAGGAGAACAGTCCCATGATGACCCACTGCTTCCACTGAGACGCATTTGATGGACACTTTACTGTCCCACAAGGCCACAGGAGAGGATCTGTGATTGACAGTGAAACACCTGATGCTGGTCGGTCATGTGACCGTCACAATGAAGCATGTCCGAGTTTCATTAACGCCATATACAGAACACACTTTAACACTCGCCAGGTAAGCTGTAAACCAAATGTAGTGTCAGCTAAATACAGTAGTGATGGTCCAACCAATCGCAGATGATCACAGTCTATGACTCGATCGGTAGATCTCACGAACCAATCACAATTATATGAAGCAAAACCATAATAAGTCAACGGTAAACGGTACAGATGAGGTTTTTGAGCCACGTTCTGCTTTGTAACGTCACGAAACATTAGCAAACCATATTAATAGCACGTTTATTTGTAGCAGGTCGTGTCATTTCAACATAACGCGCAATTCTTGAGACAATCCTCACGGAGGGACATCGGCTGCTCGCTAAAGCTATCGCACTTCCCAGAAGTGTTTTCCAACGTCACATCAAATGTCAAAAATCAAAAAGCGGGACGATGTGCAGAGACCAATCAGACACTGTGTTCCTGCTGGAGCGCGCTGGGATTGGACGATCGCTCCGATTGATAGCTCTGGATTCACCGCACATCTTCACTCCTCAACCAGGATCTCATTACTTTTACTTATTCCACTACTTATAAATACTTGTATGCTTTGTGGCATTTACACACGTGAGAAGTTCTTCAAGTATACTTCAATAACCGTGACAGTCAACAGAGAGCTTATACAAAGCTTGATCAGGATCAGCTCAACCAATCATGATGACAAGAAATCGGTAGTGGCAATAATTTATCACCGTATGCATATATCAGTAAAGAAGCTGACCGTGAACACATGCTCTGCCTGACAGATACACCCGTTTCATCACAAGACGTTCTCTTGAGCAACACTGCACACAGCATCATGAGCGGCTCATAACCCAGCGCTCCAGTCAGCTGACGTCCCTCTCATCTGAATCACCCCTGCACTCGGACAGATGGCGCGTGTGTGTGTGTGTGTGTGTGTGTGTGTGTGTGTGTGTGTGTGTGTGTGTGTGTGTGTGTGTTGAGAGCGTTGGCCTGCTTTACTGCCGGACATCCACAGGAATGTGATCTGAAAGATCCAGCGGGTTCATTTCACACACTCACACACACACACTCACTCAAGTCAGTGAAAACCCAGAGTATGAAAATACACTCACAACACTTTAAACTTCTGTGCGTACGTCTGAGTTTTAGTCAATTTGAGTAACATTTGACTGGGTTCTAGTTTTAGTTCCCGCCCACAGCAAAAGTAAGTATTTAGCACCAGGTTTCATGAGCCATCATGAGGTCAGCGCGTCAGCACACACACACACACACACACATCAGACTACAGCGCGTCAGCACACACACACACATCAGACTACAGCGCGTCAGCACACACACATCAGACTACAGCGCGTCAGCACACACACATCAGACTACAGCGCGTCAGCACACACACACATCAGACTACAGCGCGTCAGCACACACACACACATCAGACTACAGCGCGTCAGCACACACACACACATCAGACTACAGCGCGTCAGCACACACACACACCAGACTACAGCGCATCAGCACACACACACATCAGACTACAGCGCGTCAGCACACAGACTACAGCGCGTCAGCACACACACACATCAGACTACAGCGCGTCAGCACACACACACACACACACATCAGACTACAGCGCGTCAGCACACATCAGACTACAGCGCGTCAGCACACACACACATCAGACTACAGCGCGTCAGCACACACACACACACACATCAGACTACAGCGCGTCAGCACATACACACATCAGACTACAGCGCGTCAGCACACACACACACACACATCAGACTACAGCGCGTCAGCACACATCAGACTACAGCGCGTCAGCACACACACACACACACATCAGACTACAGCGCGTCAGCACACACACACACATCAGACTACAGCGCGTCAGCACACACACACACATCAGACTACAGCGCGTCAGCACACACACACACACCAGACTACAGTGTGTCAGCACACACACACATCAGACTACAGCGCGTCAGCACACATCAGACTACAACGCGTCAGCACACACACACACATCAGACTACAGCGCGTCAGCACACACACACAGACTACAGCGCGTCAGCACACACACACACATCAGACTACAGCGCGTCAGCACACACACATCAGACTACAGTGCGTCAGCACACACACACACACCAGACTACAGCGCGTCAGCACATACACACATCAGACTACAGCGCGTCAGCACACACACACACCAGACTACAGCGCGTCAGCACACACACACACACACATCAGACTACAGCGCGTCAGCACACATCAGACTACAGCGCGTCAGCACACACAGACTACAGCGCGTCAGCACACACACACATCAGACTACAGCGCGTCAGCACACACACATCAGACTACAGCGCGTCAGCACACACACACATCAGACTACAGCGCGTCAGCACACACACACAGACTATAGCGCGTCAGCACACACACACATCAGACTATAGCGCGTCAGCAAACACACACACACCAGACTACAGCGCGTCAGCACACACACACACCAGACTACAGCACGTCAGCACACACACACACATCAGACTACAGCGCGTCAGCACACACACACGTCAGACTACAGCGCGTCAGCACACACACATATCAGACTACAGCGCGTCAGCACACACACACATCAGACTACAGCGCGTCAGCACACACACACACATCAGACTACAGCGCGTCAGCACACACACACACAGACTACAGAGCGTCAGCACACACACACACCAGACTACAGCGCGTCAGCACACACACATCAGACTACAGCGCGTCAGCACACACACACATCAGACTACAGCACGTCAGCACACACACACACAGACTACAGAGCGTCAGCACACACACACGTCAGACTACAGCGCGTCAGCACACACACACGTCAGACTACAGCGCGTCAGCACACACACACACATCAGACTACAGCACGTCAGCACACACACACACACACGTCAGACTACAGCGCGTCAGCACACACGTCAGACTACAGCGCGTCAGCACACACACAGACTACAGCGCGTCAGCACACACACACACACATCAGACTACAGCACGTCAGCACACACACACACATCAGACTACAGCACGTCAGCACACACACACGTCAGACTACAGCGCGTCAGCACACACACACACGTCAGACTACAGCGCATCAGCACACACACATCAGACTACAGCGCGTCAGCACACACACACACACATCAGACTACAGCGCGTCAGCACACACACACATCAGACTACAGCGCGTCAGCACACACACACACACACACACACACATCAGACTACAGCGCGTCAGCACACACACACGTCAGACTACAGCGCGTCAGCACACACACACACCAGACTACAGCACGTCAGCACACACACACGTCAGACTACAGCGCGTCAGCACACACACACGTCAGACTACAGCGCGTCAGCACACACACACACGTCAGACTACAGCGCGTCAGCACACACACATCAGACTACAGCGCGTCAGCACACACACACATCAGAATACAGCGCGTCAGCACACACACACATCAGACTACAGCGCGTCAGCACACACACACCAGACTACAGCGCGTCAGCACATATCAGACTACAGCGCGTCAGCACACACACACACACATCAGACTACAGCGCGTCAGCACACACACACACACACCAGACTACAGCGCGTCAGCACACACACACACATCAGACTACAGCGCGTCAGCACACACACGTCAGACTACAGCGCGTCAGCACACACACACGTCAGACTACAGCGCGTCAGCACACACACACACATCAGACTACAGCACGTCAGCACACACACACACACGTCAGAATACAGCGCGTCAGCACACACGTCAGACTACAGCGCGTCAGCACACACACAGACTACAGGGCGTCAGCACACACACACACACATCAGACTACAGCACGTCAGCACACACACACACATCAGACTACAGCACGTCAGCACACACACACGTCAGACTACAGCGCGTCAGCACACACACACACGTCAGACTACAGCGCATCAGCACACACACATCAGACTACAGCGCGTCAGCACACACACACACACACATCAGACTACAGCGTGTCAGCACACACACACATCAGACTACAGCGCGTCAGCACACACACACACACACACACCAGACTACAGCGCGTCAGCACACACACACGTCAGACTACAGCACGTCAGCACACACACACATCAGACTACAGCACGTCAGCACACACACACACGTCAGACTACAGCGCGTCAGCACACACACACGTCAGACTACAGCGCGTCAGCACACACACACACGTCAGACTACAGCGCGTCAGCACACACACATCAGACTACAGCGCGTCAGCACACACACACATCAGAATACAGCGCGTCAGCACACACCAGACTACAGCGCGTCAGCACATATCAGACTACAGCGCGTCAGCACACACACACACACACACACACATCAGACTACAGCGCGTCAGCACACACACACACACACCAGACTACAGCGCGTCAGCACACACACACATCAGACTACAGCGCGTCAGCACACACACACACACACCAGACTACAGCGCGTCAGCACACACACACATCAGACTACAGCGCGTCAGCACACACATCAGACTACAGCACGTCAACACACACACATCAGACTACAGCACGTCAACACACACACATCAGACTACAGCGCGTCAGCACACACACACACCAGACTACAGCGCGTCAGCACACACACACACCAGACTACAGCGCGTCAGCACACACATCAGACTACAGCGCGTCAACACACACACATCAGACTACAGCGCGTCAGCACACACACACACATCAGACTACAGCGCGTCAGCACATGCACACACATCAGACTACAGCGCGTCAGCACACACACACATCAGACTACAGCGCGTCAGCACACACACACACATCAGACTACAGCGCGTCAGCACACACACACATCAGACTACAGCGCGTCAGCACACATCAGACTACAGCGCGTCAGCACACACACACATCAGACTACAGCGCGTCAGCACACACACACATCAGACTACAGCGCGTCAGCACACACACACACACACACACACACACACACACATCAGACTACAGCGCGTCAGCACACATCAGACTACAGCGCGTCAGCACACACACACATCAGACTACAGCGCGTCAGCACACACACACATCAGACTACAGCGCGTCAGCACACACACACACACACACACACACACACATCAGACTACAGCGCGTCAGCACACACATCAGACTACAGCGCGTCAGTAACTGCATTACCAGCTCATCTCCTGTCCGGCTCATTTCATCAGAAGATCTGAGTCTTGTGACGGCAATAACAGAAGTGATTACAGTCACCTGACGGCAGCTGGAGAGAGGCTCTCACTGTGCTGGTCTGCTCACACACACACACACACACTCTCTACTGGAACATGAAGTGAAGCAGTCATGAGCACTTCATACCCGTTTCAGTCACTGTGTTGTGTGTTGCATGTTTATTTCAAACATTTCATGCATACTGTAGAGAAGTGCTTGTGGTGTACAGATGCTCACAGCTGCACATCGTGACTCAGTGTGTAAACTACACACACACAGGCTCATCAGGACAGATGGTTTGGGTCAGCGGTGTCACCACACACACACACACACACTCATGCGGAAGTAAACTGGGCTGTCGGACACTGCGGAGAGTGAACACACTGATCTGTTTGATGAGTGTGTGTAACATTTATGTGTGATCAAGCTCACCTTAGACTTCATAAACATGACAAACATCCACTCGCCTTGATGATGTCAGCAGACGGTTGCTGAAAGGTTGTGAAGATGTTGTAATATGAGCTGGTTAACTGAGTCATGCTGACATTAAGAGGAGCACAGAGGTTAGACAATTACAACAGCTCATTTGCATACAAAATATCGGCTCCAGTAAGCGAATTTGAAAAAATGGAATTTAAAAAATAAATTTATTGGAAAAAAAACCCAGCAAGACAGAAGATTCATCTCAATTTGCGTATTTATGCACTATTAATAAATAGTGTGAGTAGTGTGTTCACACTGACAATTCAAAAGGGAAAAGGTGCACTTCAAACACCGGGATGATGCAATTACCCGGGAAAAGATGAAACGTTGGGCACTCCCTGCACTCAACCATCACAGGAGAGGCAATCAGACTTCTCACACTCATACACACTCATACACACACACTCACTCACTCACTAGAGCACATGGTGCTTCAGTTGGGACACATCTAGACTCCGCCTGGATCTTCACATTCGGCAGGTTAAATGGACCCTGAAATGAGCCCTATATTAACACTTCAGCATCACGTGACCTGTTGCCCATGACGACAGCTGCATCATCTTTAAACATCATCCACTCATGAAAAGGGTTGGGTACCGAAAACGGGCACTGATATGGAAGCGGTACCCAAGTCACCGGTATGTTTCGGCGGCACTTAAAGCCTCAGCTGTCGCTGCCCTCTTCTCCGAGACGGACGTAAGCATCATCACCGCATGTGATCGCTAGCTAACCCTTTGACGAGTACGATCGTTCACACTGGTCTGCTTAATGTTCAGATCATGTGATCATCTTCTGAATTCAAAAATGCGTTGGCTGACGAGACGGACACTCTCGGCGCTGTTATATTAGCCCATCACAACTATCCTGTGTTTTCAGCCACATAAGGTTTAGGTATGAGACACTTAAATACACAAGTACTAGCAAAACAACATTTATAGTTACATACACACTGATGTCTATGGAAGCGGCAATAACAATCCTTTCAACTACAAATGGATGACGTGTTCAGATACACATTGTGTCGGTAACTATAACACTGACTCTGTTCTTCTCACACTCCAGCCACTCTAAAGTATTTCTGGAGAAGTGGATGAACTGACGTGTTGTAGCCTGACAGATACACTTCTCTGAACTGCGGTGCGTACTAACAGGGCGCCCATTGTGCGTTATAAATCAACTACATGAATCATGATCATTATAAAGGTTTCTTAAATGACAAAACACATTCACTCTACGTGTATTTAAGAATAAAACTATCAGCCAAGGACTGACTGACATAACGCAACCAATCACAGTTGGCTTTGTTCCGCGTCATGTTTAGTGTGAACATGTGAAGTCGACGTCACTACAATAACAGACCGGCGTATACATCTAATAAATCAATCATTCAAGAGCGTTGTGCAAGTTTACTGCAACAATAGAGCCGCGAACTTCACATACTTCTGAAATCCAGCCTTCAGTGGATCCTGAAGAGCTCAGTCACATGACGGCGTTCTTCTTCCACGAGGGGTTTCGCGTAACGCATTTAAGGAGAGATGTGCTCTAGAGTAGCGCTCACCATGTGCAGGACATGCAGTGAGTCAGGAGAGGGCGCGTATTAGCCAGAGAACGCAAACAATGTGAAAAGAATTGCTGAGATTTAAAGCTGGTCTGAAGCATACCAAGACTTTGCTGTTATTAGTCCTGTAATGTTATTTAGTGTTAAATTATTGTATTTGGGTTAGGTGGCTTAGGTTTTATTGTGAATTTGTCATGTACAGGACAAGCGGTCAGTACGTGGACACGGCAAGTGTTCTTTTCTTAATACCCAGTTCTCCTGTTATTCTAGGGGTGGGGGAAAATCGATTCTTAGATGCATCACGATGTGGACGTGGACGATTCTGAATCGATTCACAAATGTCAAAAATTGATTTTCTAAAAAAAAAAAAATAACGTAATATTGACGGAACGCAAAAGGCGGAATTCTAAGCGGGCGTGCAGTGCGCGGACAGTCTGTGGCGCGCACATAACAGAGACGCATGATGGCTGAGCGCCAAATTCGAACGGCACCCTCTTCGTTAAAAGCTAACGTATGGAAAATTGGCAATTTCATTGTTACCTATTTAGTATTTTTTTGTATGAGAGCTGCTTTCTGTATTGTTTAGTTTTCACATCAATATGCTGTAAACCGATCTGTTATATGTATGTTATACTGCAATGCCAGTCACAAAAAGTTACATTTTGACTGCTCTCTGCAGATGTTCAATCACTTTCTTTGTATAAGCTGTTTTTGATTGTGGTATACAGCAAACATTTCAAGTCACAACTCTATTATTTAGTTGTGAATAAGAGCGACTTTTTATGTTACTAATTATTCAGAATATGCATAAGTCCACAAGCATTATATGAGAGCTGCTGGCACATAATCCTATATTTTTGAACGAAAGCTGTTTGTGAATTTGCTACAGCAAAATGTTTTTTGTCTGAAGGATTATATTGCTCATTGGAAATAACAAGAGGATGTTGGTTAGAAGTCTATTATTAAATGCTAGAGATTCAGAATATGCTGAAGTTTGTATTCATACTACAAGTATGCTGCTAGAACAGGCACACATTTATTTTCCTGTTGGTTCTTTGCAATGTTGGGACATATGCTGGCAAATGTAACCTTACAGTTGACTTGCCAAATCACTTCCATTTGTTTTATTAATAAAATTAATATAGGAAGTATTGGAAGTAAGTTCGTTATGGGTCATCATAAATACTTTGCTTTAAAAGTACCAAGTAGTAAAAAAATTTTAAAAATCGTTAATAATCGATAATCGTTGCCCTCTGAATCGTAATCGAATCGAATCGTGAGGTGCCTAGAGATTCCCACCCCTATGTTATTCAGTGTTCTATTTGACTCAAGGTAAGCCTATTTAAGAAGCCTATTTTTCACTCACTCCTACGAGTCTACATCCCTACCAGAAGCCTACGATCGGTCAACGAGCGACGTCTCGTGGGTCCATCACTGAGACACAAAATCACTTTCCAGAACATTCTCATCCACAGTTCCCTGCCGGTGGAACGCTCTCCCACCCTCATCCGGAACGCAGAATCCCTGACAACACTCAGAAGACAGCTGAAAACCCTTCTCTTCCGTCAGCACTTAACCTCATAAAAAAATTAAAAAATCTTTCCTTTTCCTTTAAACCCTCGCTTATTGGGCTTATGCTACTCTGAACAATGCCTGAACTTCGTATTTTGAGCACTTCTTGCATTGTTTCTTGCCTCTTCACGATGACTCGTAGGGCCCTATGATTTCCGTGATGCGAAAAACGTGGACGGAATCAACACATGAAAACGGAATTCTCTTATACGCACGGAATTTGCATATATTTTGTTGACATATTAAATAAACAATTTTTTTTACTTCGGCAAGCGCACTCATAATTGAAGCGACGCGCTAATTTTTTTCCAGGCGCAGCGAGATGAAAACACCTCAACTCTTCAGACTGCCGCAAGCGCACCGCAGTTCATGAGACAAGAACCAACATATCAACTTCACCCTTTCCGTAACAACATTGAAAGCTCAGTCAACATAAAGGATGGGGGTACACCACAAACACTACGGGTGTTTTTCTCTTCTCCGTAAATAAATCTTGTAAGTTAGCAGAGCTACAGCAAGCGTTTTTCGGTGGTGGAAATCTATTAGCTACTAAAACTTCTTTGTCGTTGTGGAGAGCGCGGTGCATGGTTGCATTAACGTCAGACGCCACGGGAAAATCAGACCGAATTTTACTATTAACAATAAAAGATAAGCTAATATGCATTGTATTTGTAAATGTTAGTATCATTGTAAATGTTTATCTTTTTTGACTCATTCTTTTTATAAAAATGATTTAAAGGCTTAAATATGCGAGGTTTATCTTTTTATAAAACATTCTTTGTGAAAAATGATTTAAAAGCTAATTTAAACTTTAATTTAATACTCATCAATCCTACCTTGTAACTGTTATTTTTGGCCAGAGATTTGTTGAAGGTTTGGCTGAATTTTGAAGAAGTTTGAATGTGCTTTGCTGAATATATTAACAGTTTAAATAAAAAAGCTGAATTGTGAGTTTGTGTAAGTAAATTTTTAAAGGTCAATACTGCTTAGAAGTGAAAAGAAAACAAGAAAAATCCGAAAGGGCAAAAAATAATCCCAAAAAACAGAATTTGAGAAAAAATAAAACGGAATTTGAGAAAAAATAAAACGGATTTCATAGGGCCCTAGACTCGCTTAATTTAGTCCTAATTTGTGAGTCGCTTTGGACAAAAGCATCTGCTAAATGACTAAATGTAAAGTAAATTTGTTGTGTTTTGTATTTAGACTAGCCTACTCATTTATATATTTACTATAAAATGTTAATATATTCAGTTTTAAGATTTTTTTATATATATTTTTTTTTTCAATAAAAAAGCCGCTATTTAATGTCATTCACCATCGTTTTGAGGCTCTCTCTTTTTTTTTTTTTAAGTATCGGTTCAGGGTCCGGGACCGTTTTAAGAGTATCGATTTGGCACCGGTACCGAAAAAACCCAAACGATACCCAACCCTATTCACGACCCAGCAAGGTCAGTGTTTGACAGTTCGAACACACACTGTTCCTCATGGATGTTTCGTGGGTTTTTCCGCCTGCTGCCCCTTCAGTTGCCGGGGCTCAGGGTTGCCATGGAGACGGGCAGTTCCTGGTTACGCATGCACTTAGTGTCATGTCAACTCAGCAGCAATAAAAGAAGGTCAGCGCTGAATACAGAGGGCCGCACACACACACACACACTGAATCTGTGATACCACCCGCTGGGCTGGAACTAATCGCCCTCGTTTACGAGTTTTAAATAAACTGGAAACATCCCTGAATACACTCCACTATAGTGAGTATGAATTATTCATCGAGCGTTAGAAACATGCACATTCGGCCTGGACTGAGGAGCATTTCATCAGTGGTGTGTGTGTGTGCGGAGGAAGAGTCCCTCACAGTCTTCATCAAATCAACACCGACCCGTCATTCCAGAGAAAAATGGTCACTCTCTCACATCAAATTACTTCATTAATCAAACATTTCTAAACTTCAAGAGCCTGCTTGAGCCTCTGTGGCAAATCTGAGAGAAAGTTCAGAGGTTTAATACAAGCATAATTATTTAACACCAGATTTATTACTTCACTGGTCAGCATTTACAACATTACAGCAATATTAATAATTGGTGTAAGGAAATACAAAATCTAATCCGTGTTATCAGGGTCATAACTTCAAGGTAGGGCTGGGTATTGGCAAGGGCCTCACGATTCGATATCATGATACGATCTATCGCGATACGATACATTTTGCGATATATTGCAATACTTTTTTTTTTTTAAATCAAACATGTAAAAAATAATAGCGGTGAGAAGACTTGCTGTGCCAGCTGAGGTATTCTGGTCTGTGTATCACACTGTATTTATTAACTCAGCAGAAACATTCTGATTTATTAGCTAAAGTATTTGCATTGCAGTGTCACTGAACAGCGAACACACTGAAATGTATGAAGTGCATATTGTGTCACTGAACACTTTTAAATAATGTAAATGCCTCAATTAAAAAAATAAAAAAAAACCTGCAAAACTGCAAGTGACTGCAATTGTAAATAAAAAAATTAAGTGCATTAAATTAAATTAAAATACATATGTATATATGCATACACACACACATACATACATACATACATACATACATACATACATGCATACATGCATACATGCATACATGCATACATACATATGAATAAATGAACTAATTTAATAACTGATGATTTTTACAACCTAAATGAATCGTAGTGAACCCTACTCAATATGGACTATGACAATATTTTCTTGAGCTGCTGTAAAGCTAAACAAACTTGGGTCCATTATTTTCCTGTTACAGGAACTGAGGAGGTCGTTTGACACAGAGGGATTTAATGAAATAATGTCATTTTAAATCTGTTTAAAACGTGATTTAAAAAACAAACAAACAAAAAAAAGCGATACTAGGAGGTTGGAATATTGATACACTATCGTGAAAAGAAATATCGCAGTAGTTAGCTGTATCGATATTTTTGCACAGCCCTACTCTCTATATAAAACTTACATTTTTGGATAACCGCAGTGTGTTGTGTGAATCAAAACATTAGCTTCTGACAGTATGAAGATGAACAAGACACACACACACACTCGCATTACAAACAGAAGAAGCCTGATGAAGTTGAAGTACTGTATTAATTACAATGTTTCAAATCAATCCTACAAGGTCATGTCTGAGAGAGTCTTTGTGTGTGTGCGCATGTAGTTTCTCTATAAAGGGGGGCCGGCAGAAGACGTCTGGGAACCACTGGTTTAGTGTTGCTCAAAGGTGGCACACGTGCATGTATATAATGACTGCATGTTGTAAATGGCCAACAGATATACGAGTTATACAACATTACAGGGCAGAACTGTGAAATAACAACAAATCATTATTGCTGATTATATCTAATTCAGACAGTGAGCGAGTACACTGACAAACCTGGCGTTTCCAGCCGTGACTAATCTAAACGCCTCTGATTGGTCAATACAAACATGTGTGATTGGTAATAGTGCTCAACAAAAGATATACTTTAGATCTGCTCATGTAGTTTTATCAAATCAACACTTCTCATTCTCTTTCCACTTTAACTGCGACAGTCGTAATAGGGCATTTTTTGTCCCTTATTCTTAAATTTGAGGGTCATATTTGCACATTTCAATGGCATTTTTGCCCCCGTTCCTTTCTAACCCTGACCAACATTACTCCAACAGTGGCTGAAACATTATGGAAATGTCTAACACAATATTTTAGCCTAATACAAGTATAGTGCTGTTATATTTTATAATAGTGCTTTCTCTAGGTCTGCATGTATGAAAAATACACAGCTGAAAATCCTCCTCAAATTTCTTGTTCTGGGCAAGAAAATATTTACCTGAAAATAAATTCAGTTTGCAGGGCTTCAAATATAAAGTCCCATCGTACATAATGTCCCCCGTTTCTCCTGGAAATAAATCGCATTAGGCAAGCTAACTGTGCTGCGAACTCAGTTTAATGTGGTCTCTGATTCAGAATCTAGTGAGCTGCCCACGTAGACAGCCTTTATAGCCATCATGGCCGCAAAACAAAAAATAAATGAAATAAGGCAGGAAGTGACAACGTTTGACCCAAGAGATTGACCTGAGAATGACCCTGCCATGAGCGAAAACCCATCCAAGACGACCGAGGCGGCAGGAGAAACTCAAAGCAGAGCCGGATATACGAGCGCACATTCATCTGTGTGTGGAAATAGAGTTCAACTTGGCGCAGATCCAGAGTTTAGCCTAACTTCTATTGCTTTCTAGGTTTACAACCCTTCCCCACTGTCACAGCGCTAGTAAAGCGTGAGGTTTAGTGGAGAGCGCAGTCCACATCTTGAGCGGATCAATGAGAGAGGAAGACTGATGTAAAGATCACAACACACACACACACACACTGATCCTTCACATGAGCAGCTCATACATCACCACATCAGCCCGAACGCTTCCAGCTGTTTGGATGAACTCGATCAGTTCTGGAGCGCGTACAACATGACATCATGGCGTTCCCACCCATCCGAGCCGGACCGCTCCGACACACACATGCCTCCGCAGAGGACTGGACTCCAGATATCCGACCCAGAACTCACTGCTCTCCACAAACACAAGAACACAAGCCAAAGCCGTGAGGAGCACAAGCCCAGTCCAGATGACATTACAGGACGCTCATCAGGACGGGTGAGACTCCACAAACTCACGCTCACCTGCTTTAAAAGCACCTGTGAACGTTAGAAAAGGACTTTATTTATTTTATTTCTCAACTATCTCACACATTTCGGCCACCCACCTGCTACTACTCAGGACACACGAGAAAAACAACTCATTTGTTAAATGGAAAACCATCCCATGAGAAACGCTTGAAAACATTACGCTGGATGTAATCTGCGCTGCCATCTGTCCCGAACGGCCTTGTGTTTTTGGGTGCAGAAAAAAAAAAAACAGTGTTGAAAATGTTCATGTCATCAGTTTGGCCTCCCATCTGATCCCAACATCAGGAGATTACACAGGAACAACACCACGCCAATCACATGATGAAACACAGAGAGAGTGGGCCGATCCTGAGCCGGCACACAGAGTCAGAGTCCCGTCAAGATGCGGTCGGGGTCTCTGGGGTGATCCTTCGGGAGGAGAGTTGTTTTTCCTGACGGTCCCTGTGGACACTGCGGTCTCCATGCGTTACAGCTGACATCATCCATCCACTAATCATTAACATGATCCTGTTGGCCACATCAGACGCTCTTCACACAGGCACACACACATCAGAAACCGCGGCCCTACGTCAAAACACTGCAGAATCCAGTCAGAGAAATGGGAATTTACTGTGTAATCCAGAATGTCACAAAAGTCAGATGAATAAATCAAAAGTAGGGCTGGACACTGAATCAAACGGTGATATGTGCTGTAGGCGTTTGGCACTCTCAGCTCGCTACTCTGTTTGTGTAGCATTTTGTTTGGCAAGATGGCAAATCTAATTAATATTGAGAAATTAAATTGTTACAGTCCCTGTTTTATCCCTTAAAACTCATCTTTAAATCACCAAAATTACACATTTAAAAGTTTTTTCCTTGAAAAAAAATATATATTCATGCCTTAAAATAGCCTGAATGTAGGCCAACTCATTTAGTATGCGGTTCTATGAATATGCAAATGAGCCATTATTGTTTTAATTTTAATACATTACATTAGTTTTAAGAATTCAATTGATTGGACAGTAGCATATCCAAAATATTCAAGATTTGTAACAACTGGAAGTTGGAAATGTCAGAGTTGGACTGACAGTTAACAGGTTAAACTAGTAAAAAACAGAAATAAATTTGGGGAAAAAACAGAAATGAGGAAGAAATCAAACTTCCTGGAGCCCTGATAAAGCAGCGGCGTCTTTCGAGACTAGACACACTTTCTAAAGGCAGGTCTCGTGTCCTACAGCACAGAAGTAGAGCTTGACCTCACTCGTCGCTTCACTGAAGCGTTATGCTGTTATTTTAATAAGGTGTGTGGAAACGGGGACAGGTCTGAGGGTGCGCTTCCTGTCAGACCGTGCCCTCCTGATGCAGTGGCATGCTGGGACAGCAATTGCTCAACCATTCGGAAGGGTTGTGGGAATCTGTGCATGAGAGCCGGCGCTCGGCCCATCCGCCCACAGAGACCCTGGACCGTTACACACACACACTTCAGTCCAGTGTTCACTTCAGCTGCTCACTACACCAGTGTCTGAACACTGAGAGATGTTATAGATCTGATATGAAATGGATGAACTTAATGTAATTTAAACGGATGAGTTTTTAAAAAAATTCACCCCCCCCCTCACAGTTGCCATGAAGGGCAAAATTAGCTATATAGACCAAAACCACTTTTTGCACCAGGCTGTAAACAATTTTTTTTCTGCTGTAAAGTTGGGCATTTTAACATGAGGGTTTATACCCTGGAAATCCAGAGTTCAGGCGAGAGCACAAGTTGAATTTGCTCAGCGAGTTACTCTGGCGTCGAGTAATGACGCTCATTAAATATGCCCTTGTGTCCGAGCTGCACCAATCACATCGGGTTATCAGATATAGGCGGGCCAGAGGCGAGCTAAACAGACGACAGCGCCGCGACGTCGGCGAGCTAAACAGACGACAGCGCCGCGACGTCGAAGTCGGCCAGCTAAACAGACGACAGCGCCGCGACGTCGAAGTCGGCGAGCTTAACAGACGACAGCGCCGCGACGTCGAAGTCGGCGAGCTAAACAGACGACAGCGCCACGACGTCGGCGAGCTAAACAGACGACAGCGCCACGACGTCGGCGAGCTAAACAGACGACAGCGCCGCGACGTCGAAGTCGAAGTCGGCCAGCTAAACAGACGACAGCGCCGCGACGTCGAAGTCGGCGAGCTTAACAGACGACAGCGCCGCGACGTCGAAGTCGGCGAGCTAAACAGACGACAGCGCCACGACGTCGGCGAGCTAAACAGACGACAGCGCCGCGACGTCGAAGTCGGCCAGCTAAACAGACGACAGCGCCGCGACGTCGAAGTCGGCGAGCTAAACAGACGACAGCGCCGCAACGTCGAAGTCGGCCAGCTAAACAGACGACAGCGCCGCGACGTCGAAGTCGGCGAGCTAAACAGACGACAGCGCCGCGACGTCAAAGTCGCCAGCTAAACAGACGACAGCGCCGCGACGTCGGCGAGCTAAACAGACGACAGCGCCGCGATGTCGGCCAGCTAAACAGACGACAGCGCCGCGACGTCGAAGTCGGCGAGCTAAACAGACGACAGCGCCGCGACGTCGGCGAGCTAAACAGACGACAGCGCCGCGAAGTCGGCCAGCTAAACAGACGACAGCGCCGCGACGTCGGCGAGCTAAACAGACGACAGCGCCGCGAAGTCGGCCAGCTAAACAGACGACAGCGCCGCGACGTTGGCGAGCTAAACAGACGACAGCGCCGCGAAGTCGGCCAGCTAAACAGACGACAGCGCCGCGACGTCGGCGAGCTAAACAGACGACAGCGCCGCGAAGTCGGCCAGCTAAACAGACGACAGCGCCGCGACGTCGGCGAGCTAAACAGACGACAGCGCCGCGACGTTGGCGAGCTAAACAGACGACAGCGCCGCGAAGTCGGCCAGCTAAACAGACGACAGCGCCGCGAAGTCGGCCAGCTAAACAGACGACAGCGCCGTCGAAGTCGGCGAGCTAAACAGACGACAGCACCGCGACGTCGAAGTCATTAGTAAACATTGTAAGATGGCTATGGATGAACACCAGTTGTTTGAAACTGCTTTGGCCGCTACAATGAACGAGTTAGACGAGAGACGGCGCTTGAATCCTTCCTTTGCAAGAAGGGCGACCGGATACGTCAAGAGTCGATGAACTGCAGTTTAAGTCACTTACGTGTTTGATTCAGGAGAGACTGGAAGGTTGCCGCTTGGTTAAAGCACGTTACAGCTTATTCACTGACGGTAAGACCACTCGACAGAGGTTTAGCTGTACATCCCCGTCCCAGTGTGAGTGTTTCTCTCAGGCTGATTAGAAAGAGAGAGGAGGAACAGCCTGGGGTTTGGCTTCTTCCCAACCATAGTTAAAAACAGCTTATCTGCAGGAGGCCAATTTGCAGAGCCAACCTTTCACCTGAAGCCCAAGAGATGAAGTCATTTGGGTAAAATGTGCTCCTCAAATCGCAGCGCTTTAACAGCACGTGTCCTGTAGAGCACTGCTAGATTTGTCTTGCAAATACTGTCGTGTGCAGCAGTCATTGGGCTTCGCAAGCATCATTAGCCAACTGTAGCTGTAAATCCCATCGTTTGACAAGTGTGTGTCCCAAAAACATCCCGTCGAACATCGACTCGTGTGGTTGAACTACAGCTCTCGGCCTGTGATTAGGAGTGTAGTTTCGTGTTACTACGACAAACTCTAGATCAAACAGCTGGAAATAAAGTGAGAATCTACGGTTTCGGGAAACAGTCGTGACTAGCCAGTTAATCTCTCCAATGATGCATCTTATAATGAACTTATGTGGCCAAAAAAATGATGACAAAATGTTTTATATCCGTCGACATCGATAATTATCATGATAAATGTCAAATCTTGATTTCTTTAAAGTTTAAAGTCAGATTTTTGCTCCTGAGTGAAAGTTGTAGAAACCAGACAGCTGATTGGTTTTATCATCAGAACATGACAAACACTTGCCAAACAGGTGAACATCTCATAATTAATATTACATGTCTCGTAGAAATGCACATTTGAGATGCTGATTTATGTTCATCAACAAAAACACCTGTAAAAATTGTAACAACCTCAACTTTATAGGAACCTATAAAATGTTACAGGGTAAAATGTGGTCTTCCATAGTATTTGGATCATGTTAACCACAGGTAAAGCCAAGCTTTGCACCTCACTACCATGGTAAAATAACTGTATGGTTTCTATGGTATTTGTTATGAAAAACAGCCGCCTGAAGACATTCACTGTAATACAAGTGCACAAAAACTGCTATAGCTTAACAATACTGTAATTATATTCCCTTTCTACTTTAAAACATTTACGGCCGGTTTCACAGACAAGGCTTAAGCTAGTCCCAGAATAAAGCTCATGTTTGAGCGGTTTTAACTGAATCATCTCTTAAAATATGTCAGTGTCATTGTTTTGTCTAAAGACGCACATCAGTAATGTTTTTTTCTAGGGCACATTTATAAAAGCTCCTTAAATGCCCTAACTGAACTAAAGCCTAATCCTGGCTTAATCTAAGCCCAGTCTGTGAAACCAGGCCTTAATGTCTACATTAATAATATAATAAAATTCAATATGAATATCCCGCATTTCAACCACAATCCCATGGTTTCAGTTAGTGTTACTACAGTAGATCATGGTAAATGTTGACGACGTGTCGATTGAAAAGCCTCTGAAAAGCTTTAAACTAGTTTAAATCACGAGGCATTTGATTGGTGGTTTGTATGGGAGAACTGCACCGGACTCTAACCTTTTTCAGCAAATCTCACAGCGTGTTGCACTAACTCCGCCCACAGGGAGATCTGATTGGTCCATATCATCAGACATGATCTGATTGGCTGACTCATTTTCTCATGCGTTACAGGGTTTGAATAACTTCCGGCCAGCCCACGAGTTCACATCACCCTGCTCTCCCTACACTACAATCCAACAGAGTTTTCCACTGGTTTTTGGATAATGCAGAACATAATCTGAGATTCTCTGTTTCTTACAAGTTGTGTTCATCATGATTTTGGATTTTGAAGCTCAAATTCAATCAGCAGAGGTAAAAGGCTAAACTTAGGCTATAAACAAACTACGCTAGTCACTGTCATGGTTAATCTTCAGGATAATGACAGCATGGTGACAGCTACACCTGGCTGAGAGTGTGTGGATATCTGCGGGTCTTCCTCTCTGTCACGGAGATGATGGTGTGTCTTCATAGGGCTTTCTGTGCTCTTATCAGGGGCTTTTCTCTGGCCTCTTCATAGCAGTGAATGCTAATTGGTCCAGTTCCCACTGATGCCGTTGACTGTGTGCCATCATCATCTTCATCATCATCATCTTCACCAGAGGAGACTCCCGCTGACCATCTCGTCTTCCTCGTCCCGTCGGCTCAGTCCCTGCGTGTGATGATGAAGCTCCTTCAGGTTACCAGCAGCACCTGTCGTGTGTGTGTGTGTGTGTGTGTGTGTGTGTGTGTGTGTGTGTGTGTGTGTGTGTGTGTGTGTGTGTGTGTGTGTGTGTGGGTGTGTGGGTGTGTGTGTGTGTGTGTGTGTCCGTCCCGCAGTCATTAGAGAGGAGCATGGATGAGAACGAGTCGGGACGCTCGCTCTGTGAATGGAGCCATTGTGCTGTGGTTTAGTGTCGACAGAAGAGAGGGAGTGATGGGAGAGAGACAGGATTGGACTGTTCCCTAACACACAACACTGGCCATCACAATACATGAGAACACTTTTCCCATGTACAGTTTGCTTTCTTTAATAGTTTGGTCCAATCCGAGACGGGGTGGACCCATAAACTGTAAAAAAAGATGGACGACGCAACTTCAATCTCTTCCACTGTAGAAAAGTGAAGCCGACAATGTCCATTTATGGCCCTGATATTATATATATATTTTTTAAATGAACACTTGAATTTACATCAGTGTGATTAAAAATTACCTAAAATGGCAGAAAGCATCATTGGAAAATAAATATTTGAAGTGTAATTTGTTAGTTCAGTTTTCATGGAGAGGCTATACTGGGACCGATCGAAGCATTTCGGCTTTACTTTTCAGGACTAATTAATACTAATTTAAAATACTAATTTACTATTAAAACACATGATCAGCATTTTACCTCCTCCGCCTCGTTTTGAGCCGGGAAAAACCCTGTACAGTTAATGTACACAGCACTATAATTTTACATTTGATTACTTATTACATTTCTGTTGTAGGCTATTGCTTCTCTGAACACT
Source organism: Vimba vimba (assembly GCA_022828995.1). NCBI lineage: Eukaryota > Metazoa > Chordata > Actinopteri > Cypriniformes > Leuciscidae > Vimba > Vimba vimba. Next base: position 1,249,782 of record CM040832.1, on the reverse strand, counting down.
GTCGGCACATCTACCCGAAAAACAAGTTCATTTCATTTGTATTTTTTGTCTGTTTTGTTTGCAGTTAGTTTATTTGTTCTTGTTTTATTGCTGACTGTCTTCTGTAACTGTTTGAGGACTTATTACTTGCACTTACTAACCTAGAATTAGCTTTTCCTGAAGTAACTGACATTTAGAAAGACTGTTCTCATGAAATAAGACTGATCATGTTGTCGATCACTGGCTGAGTCAGTGCTGTGGTGTTGAACGAGTCTGTTGGCACACACACACACACACACGGACATTCGGTGTCATTTGAAGGAACAGCTGTTAAAGCGTCTGTTCAGATCCACATGGACGTCTGCAGGGTTTTATCCGGAGAGCTGGATTTCTGCTTCTCCACTATTCTCCTGATCATCATTCAGCTTGAGCACACTATTAATACACAGCAGTAATACAGTTGCTGCAGCGTAAGCTCATCTTCACTGAGAGCTTAGCATTCCCTTCAGGGTCTCTGACTTTCCTCTCATTCTGACATCCAAGCAGGAGAAAAGCCTCGAGTAAAGCCAGATGTGGCGTGTTGACAGTGTAAGCTGGAGTACAGGTGAGCCTGGTGACGGTTGCTATGGTGACGTGCACCTGTGGGACAGGGAAGCCGTCCACTGCACTAACATGAGACGAGTGAGAGGACAACACGCCTCACCCCGTGTTCTTCACGTGTGCTCTACTGTGATCTCATCAGGAAGAGCTTTATCCTGCTCTTCCTCTCCCAAATCCCAAACGACGAGTGTGAACATGACAGACGCTCTGCCTTTCTTCATCACAGTCCGGCAAACACGGAGCGCTGCGCATTCCTCATTCAGGACCTTCTCTAACCAGGATGGATTAAACCGCTAAATATGGATTAAACTAATTAATTACATGACGTGCAGATAAATGCATCAAACTACATTCACACATGCACTGTTATCATATCTACTCTATCATATATCAGCACTCGCTGGGTATTTAGAAGATCGTGGGCAAGTAGTTACTTTTTTAATAGGCGAAGCTGCTAGCCAATCATAATCATAACAAGGACATTTGCATATACGAGTCTTAAAGGTACAGTAGCAAACAGCGCGTTTAACTATAATGGGCAGAGAGGATGGAAACTGTTTATGTGCCAATAAACCTCATCATAAGTGGACATAGGCTTAAATTACTTAATGAAATTTATCAGTGATCATTTGGAAAGTCAGATATTTAAATGCTTAGTTTTATGATTGAAGCTCTGTAGTTTTAAATCATATAATGCAGTGCAATACAGTGATGATTGACTTCCTCAAAAGCCTGATGATCATATTTTTCTAATAAATGATGTCTGGATGATCGAGTAAACCTCAGTCGCTTCAGTCCAGGTGAAATATAATAACGATATCAAAGTTATTCTCGCGTTTCCTTGATAAATCAGGTCAGATTCGACACAGAAAGACACGTTTAATAATCCTGGAATGTTTTCCTCAAAAACCTTCATTTCTTTTTGACTGAAGAAAGAAGGACATGGATGAAGTGAACTAATCCTTTAAAAAGTCAAATCAACTTGCATGCAGCAACTTCCCAAAGCCGAATAACCCCGAACACTTCCCTTTACTCCAGACGTCCACACACACACACACACACACACACACACACACAGGGAACAGACGGACGGAGGGGGTTTACACTGCAATATGCTCATGCTGCACTCATGCAGTAATCTCACAACACACTCGACGGACAGGAAAGACTACAAACACAACACATGATGCTTTTCCTCCGTGTGTGTGTGTGTGTGTGTGTGAACACGGATCTGACAGATGGTCTGGGATAAAGCTACACTGGTAGACTCAATGACCAGCGGAAAACCATCCAATTGGAAGTAACCCCTTCAAACCTCACCCAATGGAGGTCCGCTAGAGCCCCGAGATCCGCCACTCGCCTCAGGCTAATCCCAGCGCTAGCAGCCGCGGGGCGGGGGACGCTTCTCAGGACGGGCCGCTTGCGTTCGGCAAAACAACACCTAAAAGCGTTTAACAGGAATGAAACCGTGCACCGGCTGCTCTCGTCAAACACTGGCACGTCCGCGCATCACATGACCCGACTGCACGTCCACACTCTCACACTTACACACGCAAATATTTGCTCCAGAAACCTGCAGAATGTTGACACACACACACACACACACACACTTCACTACAGGATACAGACCCGCACGCATTAGAGACAGAGGTACGAGGAAAGAAAACTGCATCACACTATCTTGTGTAGAAGAAAACACTGTGTTTCACACAGAACTGTGTGTACAGAATGATAAGTTCACTTGATATCACTCTGTATTACACACACACACACACACACACACACACAGACACAGTCTCTGTTTGACACCACAGATTTCCCCTGAGAACTCATTGTCCCGTTCAGATACGCATACTTGCACTGCATTATGATTTTTGTGCATCTAATGGAGCAGAAAATCCAGTTTGTGTTGATAAAGGGAGAGGGAAGGGATGAGAGGGAAATGTAAAATTAAAATAAACTCCAAGAAAGTGTTTCTCAACTTCAAAACGGATGAGCTATTCTAGTGCAGGAGGTTCTGCCTGACAAGAGCGTGTGTGAATCCTGGTAAACACAGGCGGGTCTGGATTCACACACTAGCTTTGAGACTGTTTCGGGCCTTAAAGTCACCATGAAATCACAATTCACAATTCTTATATTTTATGGAATATTGCCGTGTTTATTTATCGGTTGCCATCGTGATTGTGTTTAATTCATGCGTCTCGTTATCTTGAATCAGAATAAGTTCCTCTTGCAGCATCTCTTCTCTTCTCTGATGACGAGGGCGGAGCAACCTGTCACTCACACGAGATCCACCAATAGCAAAGCACAACCATCCAATCAATTCCCCACAGACACAATCAAGCCCCGCCCACATTTGTTCTTGTTCCCAAAGCGTTTCACTCGGATATACACAATACTAGAGACAAGATGATTGCAACTTCCATTTCACGCACTTTGGGAAAGCATCGACCAACTAAAAAATTATTTCCCTCCAAAAATTAAGTTGTCGGTGTGTGTAAATTCTCCAGTTACTGTCCTTTTACCATAATACACCGCATTAAACAGTGTGAGACGTCTTCAGATGTACATAAAATAATCACCTCAGATTTTCGGTGCATTTTTACAGCATTTTGTGAATTTTAAATATAGCAAATACCATGCTGCAATGTTGTTATTAATATTATAGTGAAGAAAAAAAAAAAAAAAACGAAGCTTGACTTTGAGGGTCGAGCGAGCCTGCGTTGTGGCGTCCGGCGCAGTGTGTGTGTGTGTGAGTGTGTGTAATGTAACAGAGCACATCTGGACAGAAGGTTCGCGTCATAGAAACGCTGCAGAAGATGGCGCCGCGTCATCCACGCATTGATTGCATGTTAAAAACACTACCAGATCAAACACTTAAAACACACACCGAGGACGACACACACACACACACACGGCTGTGATCGCGCGCCAGCCACGCGGGCAACTCGCTGCATTAAGGGCACGTGCCACTGAGTTTCAACGAACAAAACACGTTAACATGATTATTCGGCCTCCAGCTGTTCGGAACGCCCTGTTGTTCTGCCGTCCATCACCCGGAGGAGCGGAACACACGCGCTCAGACGAGCACTGCGATCGCTGTAAACATCACCAGGCTATGGAGATTACAGCCTTACATAAAGACGCCATAGGGGATTTGACACGGCCGTGGAGAGTGTGTCCACATGTTAGATATGAAACACACACATTTAGCTTCCATCCTCACACAGTAACGGTTACAGGTAGACCAACGACACTCACACACACCACAGCAGTGCGATTAACACGCGAAAGGCTGTAAATCATCATCACACGAGTCGTTCAACACACAGATTCACATGGATCATACTCAGAGTGACCATCCCACACACATAACCCAGTATTAATATTACACCGAGCAGTTTATCTGTTGGAAGCCGTGACATTAGACTAACGGCTCACACTGACGCGCTCCTGCAGACTTCAGTCAGATCCATGCGGGATCATCTAGGGAAATACACACAAACACCGAGGATATGATTAAAAGCAGCCTTAATCAGCCTACCTTATTCACTCTAGACGAGCTCAGCGAAACTTTCAGGATGAGGTCTCCGGGAAAGAGCTTCCGACAGCCTCAGAAATGTAAAATTGAAATTCCCACACCGAAATCTTTCTGGGAGAAAAGCCAACGTAGTGAAACAAGCGAACCTTCAACCCTCCCCTCGAGGACGCGCTGAAACCCCGCCCTCTGCGTTATGATTGGCTGGCAGAAATCGAACTCGAAATGTAATCGGTGGGACTCGCTGTCTGTCTGGAATACTCGTCTCCTATTGGTGGGCTCTGGGAGTAGTTCATAATAAGGATGTTGACTGGCGAACTGCGGACAAAAGGAACTGTTGACTTTCAGTGAAATAGCGCTCACTAGTGGATTATATACTCCAAGACACAGGAGCGAGAGAATATGGAAGGAAAATAATGACAAATGTTTTTGAAACAAAAAAGCTTGTTGAATTGCACTACTCGAAAAAATATGCAGAGCATTATCCCTGCTTGCATTTGAATGGATTGTATTTTCAGGGCTTGCATTTTTATGGGCTGAAATTCAACATGGTTGTATATTTAAGCTGTGAATATTTCACACACTTTTTCATTATTAAAAATTCAATAATCCATATTCACCTTTCAGATTTCACTTCCAAAATGTTCATTCTGTTTAAAAATACAACCCATAATATTCGACAGGAAAATTTCAGCCCATAAAAATGCAAGCCCTGAAAATACAATGCTTAAAAATGCAAGCAGGGTTAATGCAATGCAATGCATATTTTTTCGAGTAGTGCAATTCAACAAGCTTTTTTGTTTCAAAAACATTTGTCATTATTTTACTTCCATAAGAGAACTAGTCAAATAATCCAGTCTAACTGCGTATTTCACCTACAACTGATATAGTCAACTGAGCACTGAAGTAACTTATTATTAAGTTATCATACAGGTTTTATTCACCATGCAGTTATTGTAACTGCTCTAAACTACAATACATTAAACATGGATCTCCTTCAAACTCAGTAAAAACCTTTCTTTGTTTAACTTCTTTAATGACAGCATCACAGTAACCAAAATACCATGTTACTGCATAGGTGCGAATTCAGGTTGATTTATTTTGGACACTTTTTGCTATTGAGATGACTGGAAAAAGATGAATTCACCCTATATATTGTAATAACTATAACTAATATTTGGGGTTATCAGCTGTGATTATACAGCCTCTCACTCATAAAGCATCTGGTAATAATATTTTGGTAAGGCTGCTATTAGGCAAAGACGGAATCTGCAGACTATTTTTGCAGTTTCTGCACAAGTTTATTTTGGTGAAAAAAATGGAGAAACCCGAGGAATGAATTTAAATATGAGTAAATATGTTCAACAGAGTTGAGAATACTAGGGTACAACGGGGCTAAAGGCACACCGTAAGATAAATGTGCTTTTCACTGCTCCCATAGTGTATGATTGCAGAAATTGATGGAGCAACAGAGTCTGCGTGAAAATAAATCATAAAAGTGGTTTATTTTGTTTAAAAATCTTATAAATGTTGGTGGCACACAGTACTGATACTAATACTTCAGCTAAAATAATGTGTTTTTAATAATGTCTAAGTTAATACTTGTTCAAAACAATCACTTTTGCAAAGTTTGCTCTATTTCCGGATTATTTTGATTTAATTTTTGTTCAATAAATATACTGTCATTAAAATATGTTCATTTTAAAAATACAGATACAAAATTATTCTGATATTTTATTATATGACATGATTAATGTCATTTTTTTTTTATGGTTTCATCATAAATATTATCATTTATATGAATGGTTTCAATATAAATAGCTCTAAGACGGACACCCAACTTAATATATGATATCTCCCATCTGAATCTGATCACGTCAACAGATGGAAAAGTCAGCAGCTGTTTATTATCATGTTAATTATTGTGCCTTTCACCCCAAATACCATACTTTACATATTCTGCCCTCATTGAAAAACTGTTGCTTAAATTACCTTGAACAAAACTGAAAATCATTAACAAGAACTTTGTCTCAAAATATAGTCAAAAATTTGTAAAATTAAAATTATTATTTAAAACTTTGTACTGTATAACTTTTACTTGCAGCTGAAAGCATCATCAAATAAACCACAGTATTGTATAAACTAAGGGTTTTCTCAGCGGAAGGTGTTTGTCGTAACCGGGCCCGGGTCATCAGTGAAGGTTACTGTAAGACTCTTCACTGAGTCAGAACGTTTCCTGAACACATACACACCCATAATGCACCACACCAGGGCTCTGTGTTTCCCCCCGAAACAAACCACAATAAAACAACAAAACACGCCATCTCACGTCACTGTGTATGTCTGTGGCGGCCGGCCAAATATAGAATTGATTTTAAAATTCTATTGTTTGTTTTTAAATCTATTCATAATGAGGCACCACAGTACTTGTCAGATCTGCTACATCCCTACACTCAAGGTCACTTAGATCTGCTAATTCTGGAATATTGCAAGTTCCCAGGACAAGACTGAAAACAGAGGTGATCGTGCCAGACTCTGGAATAGTCTCCCGGTTCATATCGGGACTGCCACAACTTTATCTACTTTTAAGTCTACTCTTAAGACTCATTTATTTTCTTTGGCGTTTAATATATCTTGACTTGCTGTTTTATGATTTTACTTTCGTGTGTTACACCTTGTGTTTTATTCTTAGATTATTATTATTACTATTTTTTACTATTACTTTTTTTTTTGTGTGTACAGCACTTTGGTCAACTTCGGTTGTTTTTAAATTGTGCTTTATAAATAAACATTGTATTGTGTTATTTAAAGTCTGCTTAAAATAGAAATGACTGCATGTTAATCCAGAGATCAAGCCCCGCCTTCTAATCAATCTTCCCTGTCACTCAGGAATCTGTCACAATACACAGCATCGCTCTCAGTGATGATGATGATGATGATGATGATGATGATGATGATGATCAGCTGCAGTCAGTGATCAAACACTCATTCATCAACCAACGGCTTCATCAGACACACAGTATTGATCATGTGACGATGCTTCTGTTTCACCATTCAAAGGTTAAATCACAATCAAATGTGTGTGTCTAAATCTTGGGTTATTTTTTCTACCCAAATCCAGATGTGTCGGGTTAAATGTAGACAGTATGTTTTCAAAACTACATAAAATATGCTATACTGTAAAATATGATCAAAAATAAAGGAATTATCATGCAAACCAGTGGTTGCGTGGAGTATTTTTAAAAAAAAAAAAAAGTTTAGAGGATTTACATTAATCCGTAAACATTAATTCATATATAAAGTATAAAAATAAATAAATAAATAAATAAATAAATAAACTAGTACTATAGTAAAAATTGATTAACCCATTATGCTGGGTTATATAAATAACTTGATTGTCTGGGTAAAATGAACCCAACATGTGTTCTGTCCTATATGTACCCAGCTCTTGGGTTGTTTTTTAACCCAGTGATTTTTAGAGGGTAGAAAACTCATTTGTTGCATGAGAAGGCATGTAGACTCGTAGTGTGTGTGTGTGTGTGTCACTCACCGGAGGACGGGCAGATGTCCCGCATAGAATATGGCCATAATCCATCCGCATTCGGTGAGATTTATGATGAGACACACAGAAAGAGAGAGAACAGAGAGTTAGAAACTGAGCAGATGAAGAGGTGTGTGTGTGTGTGTGTGTGTACCTGTGTGATGCTGTTCTCCGGGGCTCAGATGACTCCGGTCACCTGCACACACTCATTAGCCTGATGTAGTGTATGCTAGCCTGTGAGGTGTTCTTCCGCTAGTGCCGCGTCTGCTTCCGCTGGCGCTCCTGTGAAACCCAGAGCATGACTGTACAGATCTCAGATTATCACTGTCCTGGACCGCACAGATCCGGCACACACACACACACAGGTCCTGCCGAGTGTGTCCCGCACTCAGAGTTACGCAGGCTAATACCTGAGGGTAAATATAGCCTGTTCTGATCTGACCGCTGGCCAATGCCTGAGGACCACAGTGACTCTACAGCGGATTTAGGAGACAGTGACTCTGATGCTTTTAAAGCCTCTTGATGCTAAGATTGACCTTAGTCACATACACTGACACACACACACACACACACACACACACATACACTCACACACACACACACACACACACACACACTCACACACACGCACAAACAAACTGACAGTCTCTCACACACACACACACACACACACACACTCACATGAACTGAGACCTTCCCTGAATATCCTGGTTGTCTATGAAAGCCTGAAGAAGGATTTTATGTGAAGGACTCGGACCGGTTTCCCCGGGAAAATCATAAGGATATGACGTTCACACTCCCGAGAGCCTCTCCTCCGTTCAGTGACACATGGAACGGATGCTTATACAATGTTCAGGATAATGCCGAAAGAGCTGTTCTGGACTGTAATGACATATTACTATAGACTCGCATGGCCAGATCCATATAGTCTCAAATATACCTCATAATCAAACTATTGTCACGGTCTGTGGCTGATATGAAGCGCACGGCGAAGGAATAAACGAATTACTCTTTAATTATAACTTCCAACACAAGAAATAGGAGAATAACAACCTCACAACATAAAGAACAGCGGACGAAGAGCTAACTCAAACTGAGGACTTGAACACACAGAGCAAACACAGGACACTAGCTGCACACAGGTGAAAGGAATCAATAACTAGGCAAATCAAATCAGTAACCATGACAACCAATAAGGAGCGGGAGCATGGGAAAGTGGGTCAAACTGAACGGGCAAACAGAAACTGAACACAATGAAATAACAGGTGTCATTTTTGTTATTTAGAGGAAATATTTACATATTCAAATGTGCGTGAAGTTGAGATGTTCGTTAAAAGTATATATCACTGCAAAGGTTTTTTCAACTTTTTACTTTTAAGCAAATAACGGGAAAAAAAACGTCACCGTAAAAATCTCGGGGCCTTTGAATCACGTTCAGTCTGTTTCGCGTGTTTGAGCGCGAGCAGTAAGTGCTGCTGCAGTTCACTCAATAGCCACCGGTGGCGCTAACAACAAGCGTTTCTCACTTCTACCAGAGAATGTCTAATAAGGGGAGAACCTTCACTCTCAGTAAACTTCCGGCTTCTGAACTGGTTGCAGTTCCACTCTGGCTCCACATGAGGGTGCTCACAGGACGAGTGCAGTTCCACTCTGGCTCCACATGAGGGCGCTCACAGGACGAGTGCAGTTCCACTCTGGCTCCACATGAGGGCGCTCACAGGACGAGTGCAGTTCCACTCTGGCTCCACATAAGGGCGCTCACAGGACGAGTGCAGTTCCACTCTGGCTCCACATGAGGGCGCTCACAGGACGAGTGCAGTTCCACTCTGGCTCCACATAAGGGCGCTCACAGGACGAGTGCAGTTCCACTCTGGCTCCACATAAGGGCGCTCACAGGACGAGTGCAGTTCCACTCTGGCTCCACATAAGGGCGCTCACAGGACGAGTGCAGAATGAATGGAGGTCTATGGCGCTGTACCCCTCAAAATCCACTTTTTTCAGGATATAATTTTTTGTCTAGTAATTTGAATGTTGTATTCGAAAGGAGATGCAAAGAAATTACACATTGCTGAGTGTTAGATTTTTTAGAGTCACTTATTTGCTTTAAAAAGTCTTTTAAAATGTCAATGACGTCACACACATCGTACAACCAGAGATACTGCTTTACGCCAATCCTTCAGTCACTTTCGCGCTCTGCACTTTCTTTTCTCTCGAGGCATCGACAACACAGCCGACACAGGCAAACACACAACACAGCTGACACAGGTAAACACACAACACAGCTGACACAGGCAAACACACAACACAGCTGACACAGGTAAACACACAACACAGCTGACACAGGCAAACACACAACACAGCTGACACAGGCAAACACACAACACAGCTGACACAGGTAAACACACAACACAGCTGGCACAGGCAAACACACAACACAGCTGACACAGGCAAACACACAACACAGCTGACACAGGTAAACACACAACACAGCTGACACAGGCAAACACACAACACAGCTGACACAGGCAAACACACAACACAGCTGGCACAGGCAAACACACAACACAGCTGACACAGGCAAACACACAACACAGCTGACACAGGTAAACACACAACACAGCTGACACAGGCAAACACACAACACAGCTGACACAGGTAAACACACAACACAGCTGACACAGGCAAACACACAACACAGCTGACACAGGTAAACACACAACACAGCTGACACAGGCAAACACACAACACAGCTGACACAGGCAAACACACAACACAGCTGGCACAGGCAAACACACAACACAGCTAACACAGGTAAACACACAACACAGCTGACACAGGCAAACACACAACACAGCTGACACAGGCAAACACACAACACAGCTGACACAGGCAAACACACAACACAGCTGACACAGGCAAACACACAACACAGCTGACACAGGCAAACACACAACACAGCTGACACAGGCAAACACACAACACAGCTGACACAGGCAAACACACAACACAGCTGACACAGGTAAACACACAACACAGCTGACACAGGCAAACACACAACACAGCTGACACAGGTAAACACACAACACAGCTGGCACAGGTAAACACACAACACAGCTGACACAGGCAAACACACAACACAGCTGACACAGGTAAACACACAACACAGCTGACACAGGTAAACACACAGGCAAACACACAACACAGCTGACACAGGGAAACACACAACACAGCTGACACAGGCAAACACACAACACAGCTGACACAGGGAAACACACAACACAGCTGACACAGGTAAACACACGCTTTTGTTTTGTTGTTATAAAAGGCCATCAAGCGGTATCTCTGGTCATAATCAGTCCTTCACTGACCAATCAGCGTTCATTAGCAGAATGCTAGCGTGTTATGGGCAACAACAACTCAACCTGTAAGAAATCGAAAGGACATAAGTACTCGTTCATTCAACTTTCGACCTATAACCCATGTTGAGCAAAACCTACAATCAAATCTGAGATTTCTCAACGGCAATCGGGTGAAAGAGACACATTTAGCCGTCTAGCTCCATAGACTCCCATTCATTCTGCACTCATGGGCGATCGCCCCCAGTGGAGCTCTGGTGGAACTACAACCACAATTCGGTACAATAGGACTTAATAGGGAGTGACCAGGCTCTCCGTAGAGCTCTAATTCTACATAGAGCTCTTTTAACAAAAAAATTATAGAAAAATAAAAATGTTGTGGTCACTGTGGAAGCTCGTTTTCATGAAATAAAAAAGTAACAATTATCGCAATTTTTTATTTATTTTTTATTCGGTGGCAGAAACAAGCTTTATTGTCACAGTCGTGGGAAAAGAGATGATTCTTAAAAAAAAAATTGTTATTCCAAGAAAAAAGTACACAGATTTGTAATGACTTAATTTCCATTTTTGGGTGAACTGCTCCTTTAATGTGCATCTTCTTCATAGCCTCTCTCTCACTAAGATGCGTGGATCGTGTACATGCAGGAGAGAGACTGGACGAGTGAACCATCATGTTTCAGATTAACGCACCTGGTGATTTTCACAGAACTGTGAAGGCATTCAAATAAAGGCCATACAAGGTTAGTCACATGATCAAGCCATTCTTTAAATATTTGCTCAGCACAGCTCTGTCAAAACAGCATCAGTGCAACCGGAGCTTTGTAATTACTGAGGAAAGGTTTTCTAGCATTGTTATCCAGCAAGCACTGCATTGATCGGAGAGAATGGCGTGTAACCGAAGCCCTGTCCCCGTTAAACAGGCTCATGATTGGCTCACCTCAAACTCCAGGCCGGAGGCTCTCAGGTAAACATCAGGCCACGAGCCGTCGCCCTCACCTGGATGAGCGGGTCGGGGAACCGGTCCTGTCCTGACACCTGTTTTCTGTGAACTTCTGGGCCCAGGGAGTTGTGCTGAAACCCAAGCGGACATCTAGTGTTACACCATACACACAAACACACCAGGGTGTGTGAGAGAAGCTGAGCACAGCCAATCACAGAGCAGCACTGCAAACACTACCCGTGCTATCACAATACACGTGTGCTCACCTACACACACACTGAGTTTCTTCCCACAGCGAGTGTGTGAGTGTGTGTGTGTGAAAGTGAAATAATCCGGCAGTATAGTTCAAGGTCTGAACAAACAAAAGCTTTCACGGCTCACTAAATGAGTTTCTGTTCCGCTCTCTGGTTTATTTAAACTGTGCCTTTGTCTTTTTCTGGGCTCTGTTTGACTCTTTGAACTTCTACATTTATACTAATAATTTTTAATAGCATGTTAATCGTTGGATTGTGAGGTACATTTCCTTTTTACTTTGCCCGTGTCATGTTTTTTGACAAGATGGAAGATGTATTTATGTTTGGAAATAAAGGCCTCAGTGTGGCTGAAGGAAGCACTGGATACAGAGAACAAAACAATCCATTGAAGACACGAACATGCAGAACTACTGTGGCAAAGGCTTCGCTCAATCTGCCTGAACTGAATTTTTGATATTAAAAGTCACATTACCTTTTTTAATTATTCCGTGGATGCAAGCTTCCACACATATATCATCGCAAAAAAAAAAAGTTATGTTAGCCTATTTTAGGATCATAAAGATTTTCTTGTGATTTTTTTGTAATAAACAACCTTGCATCACAATAAGTGTATTTGGTAACAGAATTTGATTAAGTTTAGTGACAACATGTTATAATCTTTACATGGTCAATGACTGGTATGCTACTGTTTTTATTATTGCTTGACACAAATTTCACGATTTTAATTCAATTCTTGTGATTTGATTCCGATCTTGATTCAATATCGATTATTTTGGATCAATATTAGTTTGCTTACAGTAGATACATGTTAATTTTTCTCAAGAAAAAAATGTGCTAAGCTAATGCTGTAAAAATAAAGAGAGCCCTGTAGCCTATTATTATTAAAGGAACACTCCACCGTTTTTTGAAATAGGGCTTATTCACCTTCTTTCATACATTTAGATAGGTGGGCAAATGCATTTTTGTCTCAGTGCATGCATTGTTTTAGTTTGACGGGGTCGGCGCTAGCTTAGCTTAGCACAATGAATGAAATCCTTTGTTGCCAGCTAGCATGTCCTGAGTAAAAGTGATATAAAAAATAAAAAAAAACACCTAATTACTTCTTGTGGTCTGCGTATTCACAACAAGTACAAATAGTGATGCAGATTAACACTAGGCGATTTCCTAGGCAGATATTGACTTGGGACTATATTAGGGGGAAGCACAGGCGAAGCACTGCTACTTGGGCGCAGAGATATCACGCCCAAGTAGCAGTGCTTCGCCTGTGCTTCCCCCTAATATAGTCCTTAATATATAAGTCAATATCTGCCTAGGAAATCGCCTAGTGTTAATCTGCATCGCTATTTGTACTCGTTGTGAATACGCAGGCCACAAGAAGTAATAAGGTGGGTTTTTTTTTTTTATATCACTTTTACTCAGGACATGCTAGCTGGCAACAAAGGATTCCATTTATTATGCTAAGCTAAGCTAGCGCCGACCCCGTCAAACTAAAACAATGCATGCACTGAGACAAAAATGCATTTGCCCACCTATCTAAATGTAGGAAAGAAGGTGAATAAGCCCTATTTCAAAAAACGGTGGAGTGTTCCTTTAAAGGTTAAAAATAACAATATAATAGTTATAACAACAACAGAAATATAATGCGTTTTTATTATAATAACAACGTTATAACTTTGTAATGATATAGGCCTAAGTAAAACTATAATAAATAGTGCACTGCACTGCACATATTTAGCAAAATACTCCTCTCTACTGTGTCTAGCCAACTAACGTGCTATGGTTATTAAATATTTGTATATGTATATATACCATGTGGCTTTCCTGAGGTAAATGTAATGTTATGTGACATATTGTTCTCCAGCTCATTTATTGACCTCTTTCCACGTTTGAAAAACACTGATTGATCGATATTATGTATGAGGCATTTACATTTCGGTAAGTTATACTGCATCTTTCAACATACCTATTGTTTATTCGTGTTTATTTACTATTAACTAGAACGGTTCGCGTGCCGCTTGAACTGAGGCGCTACAGAGATCTGTCACGTTTACATTTACAAGCGCCAAAACGGTCCTTATTATTTGAATTTCGTAATAAAATGTACAGAATATGAGAGCTTGCTGAGAATGTGTTTCACATCAAAAGTAACCTTCTGTGTTGTCTGTCGGTGAGTCTCACACACTTAACGCGTGAGAGTGTGTGAAAAGTGTCAGTTGCCTCAACTTGCGTGAGTCTCACACACACACACACACACACACACACTGAACGCGTGAGAGTTGCAGCCCTGAGTGCACGAGTCAACATAAACAACACCGTCTGAGACGAGCATTCTTATAAATATCTAATTGTGTGTTACTCTGAAGAAATCGGGGTTTGAAACTCCACGAAAGTGAGAAAATTATGCGAGAATCTTCAGTAATGTGTAAAGTATTCCTTTTGAAAGAATACCGTCACCGTTGTTGTTTTTAAACGCTTTTCTCTTCGAGCACCGCGTGTCCCCTCTGACTGCCCGTACCATGTGTGTCGTGTTGTGTTTTGCTGCAGTAAACACTGTCTGTGTGATCTTTTTTTAACACGCAAGCTGATCCAGTCGTGCAGTAAATGCAGAAATACGCCTGACATCAAGATCACGAGCTTATTTACACTTCGATTAAATCACCTGCGACATTATAATATTATAATAATAGTAATAAGTAACTACATAACTTCTGTCTCTGTAACCATCAGACTTCAGTAGTTTGACTGGACATGATCAGTCGCCACTTTCTGCTCGCTACAGGGTTAAAGCGCTTGTCTGGAGTGTTGAATGCTGGCGTCCCCTCAGAAGTGATCAAGTGTGCTTCTGAAGTGGGGCTGCGTGTCATTTCTCGGTCATCTCGCGCGACACAGATCATCATTTCTCAGTCACACACACCCAGTGTGAGTGTGTGGCGGGCAGAAGCATGTGCTGAGGGTCAGGCGAGCATCATGGAGGACAACAATAACAACCCTGTGTCCACACTGACCGACAGACAACACACGGACACTACCAAGGGTGAGACATGCACACTGACTGAACGAAGAAATGACTAAATATAGCTGCAAGCAGCAGTTATCGGGCTCAAGCGCTTAAGGTCTTTATGCACATGCGCAAGAACGTAATGTTTTATTTAGCAAGCATGTAATCTTCTCGATCATAGTAGGAAAAGACAATTTACAGCCAATACAGCCAATTTACCATAGGATATAGTATGGTTTTTAAAGGGGTGGTTGATTATGATGTCACTTTTCTAACTTTAGTTAGTGTGTAATGTTGCTGTTTGAGCATAAGATCTGCAAAGTTACAATGCTCAAAGTTCAAAGCAAAGGGAGATATTTGCTTTTAAAGAAATCGTTTTTAAGGACTTTAGCTCATTTGCATTTAAAGGGACAGACAAAAAGCAGTGCATTTTTGCTCATGCGCAAAAAGTGACAATTTTAACATGCTATATAAAAATATCTGTGGGGTATTATGAGCTAAAACTTCACATACACACTGGGGACATCAGAGACTTATTTTACATCTTGTGAAAATGGCATTATACCACACTTTTAACAGTTGAAGTGCCACCTATCAGTTGCATGCTTGTTTCTAATCATGTCGCATGTGCTCACCTAATATCGTATTAAGTTTTGCGTTTTTGTTTTAGATTTATAGGCTTTTGAGTATGCTTTGCCACACCCTTTTTTCTAAATGACCCTTATAGCTATTCAAAGGGTAAAGTTAAACGTTTTTTGATAATTATTGATCTATTCTAGAGAGTCCAAAGAATTGTGCTGCAGGGGTTTTATCGAGGTTGAGCCAAAAACCTAAGACTAGTTCGCAAAAGTAGGTTTTTGGAATAATCTCAAAAATTTAACAAACGACTCAATTGACGGCAGCGGTCCTAGAGGCAAAGTTGCTCAGAATATCTTTGGAATTTCTCACAGGCCTCGAGGGCTGTGAGTCAAACAGGCCCAGCGGGTTTTGTTCCGATCGGCCTCCGTTAACCTTGTCTGACAGCTGCTCAGACTTCACTGCTTGCCACTGGCCATTTTTTTTTTTTTGAGATACGCAAATGTCCTTGGACAAAGACACCGCATGCCAATTTTCAAGTCAATCAGATTCTGGGTTGCGTAGTTATAGACATTTGAATGTTTTTCCCATGTTATAGCGCCACCAAGTGGCCAGTCGCCTCGGTGCTTTTTCACATGACCACAAACCTTGCCCATTCATAGGTGTACTATGTTCGGTGAAATTGTCTCTTTCCGTTTAAGAGGGATAGCCGTTTTAGTAAAAGTGGCTCCGCCCACTTCAAACTTTTTGGTGTCCCGTCTCAGATGTCAAATTTGAAATCGCAACATTTTTTGATAATTATGGACAATCAGACTCCAGAGAATCTTGCTGCACTGCTTTGGTTCCGATCGGGCGAAAAACCTAGGACTCCATTGCAAAAGTAGGTTAAAAAAAAAAAATCCAAAATACCCGAAAGTTTCGCCATCCGTGTGTTTTGTCCACGTTGAGCCAAGGATTCCAGCGATATAAGACACTTGAGCCTACGCTAACTGTTTAGGGGTTATGACCGATTTTGCACTTTTAAACCGCTATAGCGCCCCCATCAGGCTGATCGGGGCGGGCCTGAAGTTTCAAGTCGGTTTGGTCTGCCTGATCACTTTTAGGCGGGAATGCTGATCCTGGGAAATTTTAACAATTAAAAATGTTCAGTGTTTCAGTGCTACTTGAACCCTTAAAAAACAAATACAGCCTTTTATTAGACAATCCGACTTGATCGAACAGTATTTTGACACTAGAAATCTTTTTCTCTCCACTATCGCCTGATTTCTTCGTTTCGAAAGTCTCGGTGTGATCAACCGTGTTTTGGTGATTGTGGGTCTCTATTTGTTCTAAAGATGCTGAATGCAAATAATACATGCAACCATGCAATTATGGGGAGTTATGATAGCAAAGTAAATAGATGTATACTGTAAAGCAAATCTACTGAGCTAAGCATTTTTATTTTGTTACAAAATAAATTTGTTAGACTCTAAAATTGCTAAATAACCAAAGCCGCATGTAATTGTTAATTGCGCTCCCCTAAAACGGATCGGGCAGACCAAACCGTAAACTTCAGACCTGCCCCGCTCGGCCTGATGGGGGCGCTACAGCGGGGAAAGGTGCCAAATGGCTCATAACTCCTCAGGAGTAGACTAGTTTAGGAGTAGACTAACGTGTGTTATATCGTTGGAATCCTTAGCTCAACATGGACAAAACGCACGGATGGCGAAACTTTTGGGTATTTACTTTTGCAATGGAGTCCTAGGTTTTCCGCCCGATCGGAACCAAACCAGTGCAGCAAGATTCTCTGGAGTCTGATTGTCCGTAAATTAGCAAAAATGACATTTTTGACGTCTGCGACGGGACACCAAAAAGTTTGGAGGCACTTTTACTAAAACGGATTTGCATGTTTAATCAAGCTGTGATCCAAATTTAAAGTTGATATCACAAAAATGTGGTTAGCTGGTTAGCGATCGGCTGCATGCTAACATCTGACGTTCCCTTTTCACCAACAGTGCTAGTCTTCTTCATCCTCATTTGCTCTGTTTGTTTTCTTTGCAGCAGTCAAGACCGTCAGTAAAGCAAAGAAAGAGCCTAGGAAAGCGTCAGGCAAGAAGAAGCAGAAGAAGCAGAAGAAGGAGAAGGAGGAGAAGAAGGAGGAGAAGAAGGAGGAGGCAGAATGTCTGATGTGCGAGCTCCCCTTCACAGGCGCCGGTGTCTGGACAGATCTGGGCTGTGAGTCGGGCTTAAGTCA
>CM040832.1:1209267-1226767 GCA_022828995.1 Vimba vimba | reverse complement strand
ACTGCACTCACAACCAAATCAATCAAAAATCACAGCCAATCAGAAGAGTGTGGGGGCGGAGTCTCTCTGCAAGAGCACTGCACTCACAACCAAATCAATCTAAAATCACTAAGTATGACAATAATAAAAAATGCACTTATTATGTGCTTTAATTATAATAATAATATAAGTATTGTCATACTTTTATTGTCATATTTTGTAACAAAATGTCAAAATGACTTGAATAAATTAATCTTAATTAAAAAATTTAATAATATATTATTGGACAGTTTTTAATAATTCACCAATCTGATGTAACACACGGCTTATTGCTCTTTAAAACAGCAGCGACAGCTATATGATGAAGGACACTCATTCTGTTTATCAGTAATGTTAGCTGTGTTCACTCTTTGTTCTTGGCAGTCCTCTAAAGGCAAATCTCCCTGACAGCACGCTTCACCCCGGCCTGACCCCAGCCTGACCCCGGCCTGACCCCAGCCTGACCCCAGCCTGACCCCAGCCTGACCCCAGTTAGCATAACCCAGAGCATCAGCTGCTCCGCGAAGAGACAAGTTGTCCAAACCAAAGACATGTTATTGTGTTTGAAGGCCACATGTGAGATCTGTCAGAGCGACATACGCATTCATCCCAGACCACAGCAGTAATTATGACATGCCTTCTGTGTGTGTGTGTGTGTGTGTGTGTGTGCAGTGCTGCGTCCACACTCTCAGCGCTGGAGTCTCCTCTGAACACACTGCTGGCGGGACACAGGCTGATTCTGCCCTTCTGTGGAGTCGGACACTTTAAACAGGAAGTGGCGTTTGTCCAGATCGCAGAAGGAGAGCATCTGAACACACTCGCGCTCATCGCAGGTACATCGCTCTTCCTCTCTCCTCATCCTCTCCTCTCCTTCACAAATAAACACACACCCTTCGTTCAGTAGTTTAAAAGCTGTACTTTATTATTTAATTGATGAATGCGCTCAATCAGTGTTTCAACGGCAGAAAGACAGTTGTAAACAATGTCACATTGGTTGACCGTTAACTCATAGTCAGCAAGAGCGCTCTCGCCACCAAGTGGACGGGGTGAGAATTACAGTTACAAGGTGCAGTACATCACTCTCAGTGTAATCTGTCAAAATGACGGACAGCTTTCAGATTTTTCCCTGTGCATGTAATGTAGTTTAAAGGGATTGTTTACCCAGAAATGATCATTCTATCATCATTTACTGCCTTAATGTTCCTTAAACATGACTTACGTTCTTCTGCGAAACATAAGAGAAGATATTTTGAGAGATGCCTCATTGTTTTTGTCCATACAGTGGGAGTCAGTAGAGTCCAAAACTGTCTTTTGTGAAGAATGAGCTTTGATTGATAGATTATTCAGATATTCCAGATATTACTTCCTCACGTCACAATGTAAAATATTAGCATAACGCCGCTCAAAGACACATGCAAAGACAGAAGGCGTTTCGCTTCAGACACGCGCTTGAGGTGTTTGGCCAATCACAGCACATGGGGTCAGCTGGCCAATCAGAGCACTCTGAGCTCTGCAGAAGGCGGGGCTTTGTAGAAATCAGTGTGGAGCTGCAGTAATGCATTAAAGCATGTTAACCTGTTCTATTACACCCAATAAAGAGAGGAATGAGCGTGAAACTCTACATCTGTGATGTGCGTCTGGTGTGTGGATGTGTTTGATGGTCTCTTCAGTCTTCAGACTCTCTAACATTAATCATCCATTGTACTAAAATAAACCCAGAGTTGTGGCCAGATCTGAGGTTTTACTGCTTCCAGTATTGGCGTAATCAGATTAAAAAAGCCTCTAATATTCGCTGATGGTGTATATGAGCACAGTATTCTGGATCCCTACAGGAAGTGGAGTGAGAACACGCTCAGGGTTTAGATGCACGAGACACTGAGAGCTCAGGCTGCTAATGTCATCTCGCTCTTTCTCACTCTCTCTGTATTGATTATATCTCGTCTTACATTGAGGACGGTGAGACAGTCTCGGTCCGGTCCGATCCTCGGGAGGCTGTAAATAGACTATCCCAGGATGCATCTGTGTCTCTGAGGCTGTGTGTGTGTTGTTTCTCTCCACCCAGAGAGTGTGAGGAAGGCGTTTGAGGAGAGAGGCATCGTGTCTGGAGATGACAAAGCCTTCAAACCTCATCTGACGTTTCTCAAACTCTCACGAGCTCCCAAACTACGCAAGCAGGTAAGAAGCGCTCGCGTGTGTGTGTGTGTGTGTGTGTGTGTGTGTGCAGAATACATTTACTGTAACACAGCATTGAGTCAATGACAACAGTGATCAGTAGATAATTGTAATTTATTTTTGGAAATCATGATTAATTATTCATAATGCAGTCGCAGTTATGTAAGTGTGTGTATAATTCATGCAAAATAAAAATCAGCTTTTATTAGTGAAAACGCACCATTTTGAAAGCTATTAATTATACAGAACCATTCAAAGGTTTGGGGTCAGTAAGACTTTAATTTACTTTTATAGAAATTAATAGTTTTTTTGCTATGGACGCATTGAATTGACGGTAATACATTTATAATGCTGTTCTTTCTTTCTATTCATCAAAAAATCCTGAAAAATTAAATGCATCAATAAAATGTTTTCTTGTTTTCATAATAATCATAAATGTTTCTTGATCATCAAATCATCATATTAGAGTGATTTCTGAAGGATCATGTGACACTGAAGACTGGAGTAATGATGCTGAAAATTCAGCTTTGATCACAGGAATAAATTACACTTTACTGTATATTCACATAGAAAACAGCTGATTTAAAGTGCCTCTGTTGTCTCTATTCATGCAGTGTGTAATACAGCTGTTTGTGAATGTAAAAGGTCTGCAAAGTTTCAAAGATCAAAGGTCAGATTGCGTTTACATGCACGCTCATAGGCTGATTATGCTTAATAACTGACATAACAAATGAAATACTCAGAGTCAAATACGCAGATGATTATGTTTTGACGTCACGCAGGGGCATGGCCTGATTTATTAATAAAGTCATGTAAACGCGGTGCACTTGCGTTGTCAGGTTACTGGTTTACATCTACATTTAATCATTTAGCAGACGCTTTTATCCAAACCGACTCACAAATGAGGAGAGCAATAGAAGCAGTTAAAGGGTAACTCTCGCCAAAATTGAACCTAGGCTCTTTTTGTTAATCAAACTTTCGTGTAAAAGCATAATTAGAATGGAAACGCCACTTTTAAGATTGACCGTATTTTAGTTTTCGGTCAAACTGCCTTTTGAATGGGAGTGAATGGGGCACTACAGTGATAGCATCAAAATGGCTATTTTTAAAACACTAAGAAGGCTCGACACAACATGAAACTGAGCTGGAAGTGTCACCAGCGGCTCTACACATGAACTCCAGCACTGAGAACAGTGTTTGTGTACACAGAGTTTACTAAAGTATAACGAGGTTGGGTTCCTTCAACTGTCCATCCTATTAAAAATGGCTAGGCTATATAAGATAATTGTAAAAAAAAACAGAATATTGTATTTCGCCAGATTTTATAGTGTTGAACATATTCAAGCGTGAATGAGAACCGTTTCGAGGGGGATGCAGGTGTGCAAAAAACAACAAAAAAACCCAACAAATATTCGATTGTCAAATTTTCAAATCGAATACCAACCCACCAAACGAATTATTTGCCCTAATAATTTGTGTCAATGGCGAGGAAAGAGTGTTTTTGACCTTGGATGCATGTAAACCTATTGTTGGAGAAAACAAAACAGCATGAGGAGCCTTTAAAAGAGCATAATAGTGCTGAAATAATATTTAACAATATTACAGTTTTTACTGTATTTTTGATTAAAGAAATGCAGCCTTGTTTCAAAAACATGAAAAGCCCTGAAGTGCCCTAGTTTGATGGTGTTGTGAGGATGAAGCCGTCTGTTCAGACAGTGAGGGGCGAGACTGACGCCAGATCTCCTGTTCCCGCTCATCACTCACACACAATCAGATCAAACACACATTACACAGCTTTAACCCGCTCAGACTCGAGTGCTCCCACTCCCAGTGCTCATGAAGACAGAGACGGGTCTGAAACTCTCCACATCCGCTGAGCTGTGTGTGTCGTGTGTACGTGACAGATGGACTGATGCTTCTTCTCCATGTGGAGGACACAGATAGGGAGGTGTGTGTGTGTGTGTGTGTGTGTGTGTGTGTGTGTGTGTGTGATCTTCCCACAGCTCAGGCTTCCTCTCGAGGTTATCGGCCCCGACCGACACTTCCAGCCCCACAGGACTGTCTCTTGTGTGTGACCTTCTGCTTGCTCTGGACTCATTGTGTGTGTGTGTGTGTGTGTGTGTCTTCGCAGGGCGTTAAGAAGCTGGATCCGGCTCTGTTTTCCGACTTCGAGAGCCGTGTGTTCGGAGACGAGTGTGTGTGTAGAGTGGACCTGTGCTCCATGCTCAAGAAAAAGACCTCAGATGGATACTACCACCGCGAGAAGAGCGTCACGTTCAGTGAGTAAACCTGCTCTGGAGGAAAGTGTGTGTGTGTGTGTGTGATGAAGATGCGGCTGTGCATCAGTCTAGTGTGAGGCAGTGCTTCTGGGTCTTTGACATCATCATCTTCATCATCATCTTCTGGCTTGTGATTTGGGCTCAGGTTTGCAGGTCATCTCCAAACTCTAGATCTTTAATTCCAGTCTGGTGCTGTGTGATGGGTTCACATAATAATGGCGTATTATAAACCACAGTACTCAAACCCGCTGTGTGTTGTTCAGAGGTCGACCGATAGTGGATTTTACCGAGACCGATATTTAGCTTTGACCGTATTTATTAAAATGGAAACTGGGATTAGAAACAAACATAACACTCCAAGTAAAACAGTGCTGAACTGAAATGTGCTAAATGAAATAAATATATAAATATGAATATATTAAAACTAGAAGTTGAATGAACTCTACAGAAAATAATTGAAACATTAAAATATTACAGGTCAAATATGTGTTTCTTTAAGAGTCGTGCTTGAAAATACAGTACAAAAACATTTCATAATTTTTACAGACTCAAAATCTTGCCTTCAAGCAATGGACACTTTAAAAATTGATAATCGTTTAGTGGACTCCATCTTAACCAAAGTGGATTATCTGCCCAGTCAGTTCTTCAGTATTATCTTTTGCTGGGTTCCAGGACATGTTGGACTTGCAGGAAATGAGCAAGTGGCCAAGGAAGCTCTTAATAAGGAATAATAATGTCAAATTCCTCCCTCAGATATCAGACCGATTATTAACAGATATATTTTAAATAAGTGGCAAGAAGAGTGGCATATGTGCAAGAATTAAAAGTTGTATGCAACTCATCCGGACATTAAAACCAGGACTTTTCTCAATTTTAAAACTAGACTTGATCAGGTGGTCTACACCAGATGTCGTATAGGTCACACAAGTTTGACCCATGCTTTTTTACTTAAAGGTGAAGACCCAACATTATGTATGTTTTGTCGGATTCCTTTAACTGTCAAACATATTTTATTAACACAAGTAGAATGCTTTTTTATGAAGTTATTTCAGTTAAGGATATTTTTAATGAGATTATACTTGAAAAGGTTTTGGATTTTTTAGCATATGTTAACTTAAAAAAATATATTGTATAATATGACTTGCTGGTTATCTTTGTTCTGTTTTTATTGTATTTATATGATATTTGTGTTTTTGTAATTGAATTTTTGCCATGAAGATAGCTCTGACTGCTGACATGGCATTAAATAAAAAAAGATGTAGATGAAGAGTCGTGCTTAAAGATGGCCATATTTAAATATCTGAAAAGGCCAGAGCATTAAAATTACATAAACGTAGACCTATATTACATGTACAGTCTCTCACTTTATTTGCTTCTATTTTAGAACACTTGATGATTATCTAATCAAAATAACAATGTGTTGTAGTGATAAAAAAAGGAACTGAAATCGAATGCGTTTCTGATTTGTTGATGTTTCTGTCGACTGCATGAGCATATCAATGTTGAGAGAGCAATCACGTCACTAGCTTTAAATATTAAACTTCGCCGGCTAATGAAGGCATGAAAGTGACCAGCTGGATATAAACTAATATGGTAACAATTGCGACATAAAACATTTGGGTCAGGTTTGCGTGTTTTTGTCACATTGCTTTAATCGCTTGAGGTAGCCTCTACTAATGTTAGAAATTAACGTTAACAACTCAGCCAGTGATAGCTGTTATTCCGCCTCTAGAGGGCGCTCTCGCTCTGTGTAATGCCAGCGCTCTCTTCTCAGCCGATCCAGCAACGGACGCAACCCGGAAAAACTATCGGTGTGGATTTTTGCAGATAACGATAGTTCCACCAAATGAACTATCGGTACCGATATATCGGCAAAACCGATGAATCGGTGACCTCTAGTTAGTAGTATAGAAGTAAATGAACATTGTTTCCTCTTTCTGTGTGTTACCTGGACCGAGTGATTCACGTTGATTTGTCAGTAAAAATGTTATTGAAAACTACAGATTATACTTCCTCATGTTTGTATTCCCGCCCACGGACTGTCGGATCAGCAGAGGGTTATTAACAGAACAGTTCATGGAAAGTTAGGGTTAATATAACTATATCATACTTTGTCTACTCTTTGAACAGCATTATGGTAAAACTGGATCACTATGGCAACATCTTTCTCACCTGAACGCCACAGTTTTGCTTCAGGTGGAACTGGCAGATTTCTTTCAGTTTTCCCTTTCGTTTGGTCTAAAACACGGTGTTTGTGCTCATCCAGTATGAAATGTTGACTGCAAGCATGAAGGTTTATCATATTTTCCTTCTCTTTATTCTCTCTGTATTTAAGATTCTTTGCACCCTTTAGTCGCTGTCTACAAAGCTCTGGATCCTACACTGGAAACCCAGAGAAACTCCCGCTAAACGTTTACTCTTTGAATGCTTGCACCCGGGAGCGATACAAGTCGACACCATTATGAGTGAAAGATTGCTTAGAAGTATTTCCTACTAAAGCAAGGCGGTATTTGACTCTGGTCAAGTGTATCCAGAGCAGACTGGTGGGAGTGGCCTTGGACCGCAACAAGCCCAGTGCATTATGGGTGTTGAAGTTTTACTACCTGTTTGACAAAAGGGAAGAAAACAGCAAATATTGATTTGAGAGCTCTCCTTGTACCACCTGACCGCTGCATATTCGTTTAGGCATTGATAGTGTTGCCATAGTAACGCACAAATCCCAGTCCAAGGATGTGAACAGCTCTGAGTAAAACGTAATCTCGAGACTACTGTAATTATGACAATGGTGTGAACGCAACGATATATACAAGGCAAACATAATGAGAAACAGGTGCAAATCATACGTAACCATAGGAACAAACAAGGACATAATCAATAACCAAGGAAACCGAAACTAAACAGAGCCAAAGTCTCTTTAAGGCGAGTCATTTGACTCGGCGGCCATCTTTGAAACGCCTCTCGCGCAGCTGTTTCAGTCATGCGAGTGTGATAATGTAGTTTCTGATGCTCGAATAGCATTAAAAAGGCTTATTTATCAGTCTGTCCGTCCATCCATCCATCCAATTGTTATCTCATCATCTGCTATATCAGCTTAAATATGAGTCCTTTAAATGTACAGTATTTTCTCTTGCATTGGATTTGAGCTGCAGACTGACAATAACTTTATGCCCAGTATTGCTGTGTAATATCTGCTAGATGAGCGCTGTACTGTGAAGTGTTTCTCAGCTCAGATGCAGATAATGGCTGTGAGAATGGGAAGGACTGGTGGTGTAACTGAGGTGATCTCGCTGTGAAGGGTTTCAGTGTCCGTCAGCTGGTCATGGTCTGTGATGTCCCACAGACGACAGCAGGGGGCAGTGTTGATCCTCTAGTTCATCTGAAGCTGTTTCTCTACAAGCACTCATTATCTCTGACAGAAGCCTGGTGTGATGAACATGGAGTGTGTGCCAAATATCATCTACAGTAGAGCTGTGATCGTGTTGTGTTCGCATCAGTCTTGAATGAATCCCATAGTTAGTAACTGCTGTGGTTGCCATAATATACTGTGTCAGTATTATCCCATAGAAGAACTGTGATTTATGATTAGTCAGTGGTCTTATTATTATGGTCTTTCAGTCAGACTGCTAAAAACACAAAGTGACACTGTGAGTTAATGTGAGGAATAAAAACTAACTTTGTCCTCCTACATTTATTTCAGATGGCTTATTTTCCACTGAGGTCGAAGTCTTCAGGAAACGCACACGTTTGTTCTCTATAGGAGATATGAATTGCTTATGTCACACACATCTATGTTTACATAGGCTCAGTCAGACTGAAACGACTCGATCAGATTGAGCTCATTATAAAGGGTGGTGTAGAGCTGAAGTAATCTGATCAGCAGGGCAAAACCAAGCATGGAAAGCTTGAATTCGACGGCCTTCTCAATAAGATTCGGAAATGTCTTGCGCACTTGCGTATGTTTATTTATGTTTAATGTCTTATGAACTGGTCCGTGGATGAGACTGAAAATTTACTAAATAAATCTCTTACTGACATATACTATATGTCAGTTTTCTTTTTAGTTATGTCATCAAAGGACAATTAGGCTCATGGTAGCTCCACTTTCTCTAGTAAACAATTACAATTCTTATTTTTTATGGAGTATTGCAGTGTTTATTATAAATGTTTTCTCCGTGCACATCATTAATGTGTTTAATTCATGTGTCTCGTTATCTTGAATCAGAATAAGTTCCTCTTGCATCTCTTCTCTTCTCTGATGAGGGCGGAGCAACCTGTCAATCACACGAGATCCACCAATAGCAAACCACAACCATCCAATCAATCCCCACAGATACAATCAAGCCCCGCCCACATTTGTCCTTGTTCCTGAAGCGTTTCACTGGGATATATACGACACAATAGGAGAGAAAAGACTAGCGCATGATTTATTTACTAGTTCCTGATAAAACTCCAGGCCAACCGTCCATTTTATTTACTCGCCACAGTCATCCGTCTGTGAGTGTGTGTTAATGGAGACGGTTTCTATATGGTTTCCGAGTTACGATCAATAGTCTCTCTGTGCGAGTCTCCTGCTGCTCTGATCAATGCGCTCGGTCTAATTTTAGCCCTCAGGTGTCTTTCTAATGCCCAGAATACTGACACACATTAGTTGCTCGATCGCTTCAGCAAGCGTGTGCGTTCGGATGCAGAAGCCACAGCAGATCTGCACTGGAGACTGAGAGCGAACTCTTTTAGAGTATAGAGTATAGATTACTTCAGAACATCAGTCTGAGAAACAGCTTGTTCAGAAATTATGATTATGACAAAACAAACACCAGCTCATTAATAACACATGACCACCATATTTAACGTTACATATACACATCTATTCAGTAACTCGATGTGGGTGTGGTTAGTTGCTCATTTCACATGCGAAGAGGTCAGCCAATCATAAGAGGGCATTTACTTTAATTGTAGGGTCATGCGGTGGTGACGGTCATGTAAAACTAAAGATGAGGCAAGAGACTCTGATTATTGATATCGACAGACGAGCAGCCCATATGATGTGTAAAGTCATCAGAAGCTCATTATTCCGAGGTAATGTTCCTGTCGTGAGATGATCATCTGGGCTGGCACACGCTAATGAGGCTAATGAATTAGATGAACGTATTAGTCGTTTCCTACAGCTACTCACTGATGAAGTATTTCCAGGGGAGATTTTTATAGAAAGCAACACATTCTCCTAACATACAATGGAAAACAAAATGGTGTACTTGGCCTATTTATTTTTAAACCATTTCCACTCAGAAATAATTATAAAGAAATGGCAAACATGAATTAAACATGAAGTTTTGAAGTTGAAAGACTGAAATAGTTTTTTTCATGTAAAGCCTACTCCAGTTATTAAGCACACAGTTTATTTACATGTAGTTTACAGTAATTTACTAGGTTTTGTCAAAATGTTAATTGCTGCAATCTATTTAAAAAAAAAACTTAATTAATTTGAATGAATTTTTCAATGAATCTTCTTGAGTTGGTACTTATATTGAATAAGTAATTCACGAACGCTAAAAAAGTATGTTCTGTATGGTATGAGTGTGTGTAGTATGAATGTAATCCGGACTTACAACGTTCACCATGTTGTCATTATCATGTGACCTGCCAGTGTCAGTTGTGTCGCTTCACTGTCATGATAATAATAAGTAAAGTGTCCATCAGATGCACACTTCAGAATCTCAGCGGAAGTAGTGGATCATCCAGAGACTTTTACCTACTCTTTAATGAGTACTGTGAATCCAGACACACTTCTTTTGTCACACACTGTTTTTCACCTATTATATAGTAGTAGGGAAGTGTGTGATTGCAGCCTGACTCACTCATAAAGACTTCATAGTTTCATAACTAGTCTAGATGAATCAGTGTTTTTGAACGAATTTCTTGAATAAATGATTCAATGACTCACTCTTAAAGACTTCACTTGTTTCATAACTAGATGAATCAGTGTTTTTGAATGAATTTCTTGAATGAATGATTCAATGACTCAATCAAAGACTTCACTTGTTTTATTACTGGATGATTCAGTGTTTTTGAACGAATCTCTTGAATTAATGATTCAGTGACTCACTCAAAGACTTCACTTGTTTCATAACTAGATGAATCAGTGTTTTTGAACGAATTTCTTGAATAAATGATTCAATGACTCACTCTTAAAGACTTCACTTGTTTCATAACTAGATGAATCAGTGTTTTTGAATGAATTTCTTGAATTAATGATTCAATGACTCAATCAAAGACTTCACTTGTTTTATTTCTGGATGATTCAGTGTTTTTGAACGAATCTCTTGAATGAATGATTCAGTGACTCACTCAAAGACTTCACTTGTTTCATAACTAGATGAATCCGTGTTTTTGAACGAATTTCTTGAATGAATGATTCAATGACTCACTCAAAGACTTCACTTGTTTTATTACTGGATGATTCAGTGTTTTTGAACGAATCTCTTGAATGAATGATTCAGTGACAAACACATTTTTAACAGTCTCTTGTCTCCACCTACTGGTGTAACGATGTAACTGATACAATCTTTATTCGAAGCGTCACGTGATTTCCTCTAATCTGATCGCTACTGTAGACATCATCAGTGTTTATATCTGAACTATAAACTTTTATCCAGTGCTTCTGTGATAATCTGACAGAAATAATGAGACTGATGTTGAAAAGACTGTTAGTGAAGCGGTTTCATATCTACACATGTCGACTGCTCTCTCTGGATCAGATCTGGATGTTTGCTGTGATCGTACTTGTCTAAGCTTTAATAGACATAGAGCCGAATCGCTGTCATTTGGAAAAAAGATTGCGTGAGTGTTTGAATCGAGATCGCCATCTTTTAACGATTAATCATACAGCTCCAGTTTCTAGCTTCAAAAACAATTTTTTACAGTGTATCCACTCCGATCCGTTCACAGATCTGGTGTTTTTTGTGGCATCACAACACACAATCCTCTCGCTCAAACAGTAGATCATGCCGCTAGCAACACAAGGTCATGGGTTCGATTCCCTGCAGGAACTAATCAAATCTGCGTCATGAATGCAAGGTAAAAGCGTCTGCCAAATGCATGAATGTATATGTAATATTTGAATGCCCAATTTGCCCATCATTGGCAACAGAATGATGTAGATGTTCTGCATTTACCAGCATGCTCTGCCTTCATCCCCTGCTCAAGATTCCTAAAATCTACAATTTAATACATTCAGTTTTAGTAAATTGTTCTGTTGTAACAGCTGGTGACCGTATATTATTGTAACAGTTGCGTCATAAATGTTTTATCTTCTTTGAGATTGAATCCAGTAATGCTGTCACTGCTACACACACACACACACACACACACACACATTTATATATATGACGGTGTCTGACCACAGCTCATCTGGGATAAGCTCGGCTCTCTAATCCCTGGATGATATGCGTTCCCAAGAACAAGTCAAGTCTTCATTTATACAGCGCTATTAACAATATCGATTGTTTCAAAGCAGCTTTACAGTGATATTAGGAAATTAAAGTAACAGAGATTGTTTAGTCTTTACAGCAGATCTAGAATAAAGTTATTGTCCAGCTAACGTTAGTTTTGATTGATTCACTTCCGTTGCGAAGATCATTAGTTATTAACTTAGCGGCCGCTAACACACACCGTTCTCACAGAAAACCCTTAAAGGAAATGCGTCTTCATAATGCTTCTCTTGTGCGTTTCTGTTTAAGTGTGCCGTTCAGTTCACTCTCTGATGATCAAGTTGCAACATGCAAATCACTGTATCCCTGTTAGTTGTGGTTAATGATGTCCAGATGTGGTGTGTGTCACTTGTGCATCATCTGTTTGGAGACTGCTTGAGGAAAGCATTGGAAGGCGTTTGCCTCTCGTATTGATCAGCGTGTGTTAAAGCACAGATCGGAGAGAGAGATGCACACGTGTGTTTACAGGATCCAAACGCTTCAGGATTCAGTGCTAGTGTGAGGCATGAGGTCTTCATCAGAACAGCTGTGAGGAATCACCAATGACTGTTTCAACATGTACTGATGATAATGGGATGATTGATGGTGCGTTACGTGTAATAATGGCTGAGACCTTTGGTTTTCATGCAGTGCTGTGAATATCCAGGGCTCGTGACTCTGTGTCGATATGTGGTGTGTGTTTGTGAAGTAATAATGTCAAGAGTGCTGATCGGTTTGGTCTTTTGTAAAGCTGATTGTTGGGCTTTGAGTGGTGTGGTAATGAAGTCTGTTTACAGGGTTCGTACAGTACATGGTGCGTTAAGTGCTTGAATTTGACTTTTTTAAATTGAAGTCCTCCTGGAAAACCCTTGAAAACAGCCATATTTATGATAAAGGTACTTGAAAAGTGCATGAATTATTGAAAGACAATACATGCGAAATAAATGTTTATCTTTTCCCACAAAATCAACGCTGCAACCCGTCCGATATAGAGCCGTTTCTCATGGCGATGAGCTCGATATTGCTCAAATAAATATCCAAGTATATGATGCAGTTTCATTCTTCAGGTCAATCATATATTCATGAGAGAAAAAAAAATCAGTTTTGAATAAGGAAAGCGATATCTTTGTCATAGTTTCATTGTAATGGTTAAAGTTACCACAGTCATTGCATCTGCTGCACTTTATGTGAACCATTTTGTTTTATTAGTTTATTTTTATGTATTTACCTTTTTTTAGTAGTTGAAAGATAATAAAGATATTGTTTGATAGGTGAGACGTGAGAGCTCTGATTGTATTCCTTGAAAACCAAAAAAGTAGTGCTTGAAAAGTTCTTGAAAGACCTGGAATTGCATTAGACAGTGTCTGAGCGAGGCCTGTGTTCAGTGCTGGAGTGAGGAGATACTGTGGCATTGAGTGATGGGATTTCACAACACAGCAGCTTTACAGATCGGATTAATGTTGTGATGTGTGTCATTACTGAACAGACATCCTGAAGCTCTCTGTTGGTTAGGCAGGAAAGCTTTCTTTACGTTAATAGAACATTCCCTGTTGGTTTGGAGAACGTTCCCCTAACATTCCCAGAACGTTCTTATTTGGTTCCTCAACAAAAGCCAATTGGGAACCATCTGGAAACGTTAGGGGAACGTTCTTGCTGGGAAGACAATTTTTTTTTTTTTTACCCTAGATTTCTGTCTTAAATCCCCATCAACAATATGTTATCCTTCATGCTGTTCCGAATCCGATTAGTGTAAAACAAATTGAATGCGCATGTGCGACCCTCTGCGTACAAATACGCGCGGCTACACAACCGGGCGATGCGCGTTCTATTCGGGTGACAAAAGTATACGCTGGGCTTTAGTCAAACCAGGGCTCGACATTAACCTTGTCATGTACTTTTCCTTCAGACAAGTAAATCAGTCATTCACTTGTCTGGAAAATTTATTTTATTTTATTTTATTTATTTATTTTTGGTGTAAATATTATTAATATTATTCTGAAGCAAGATAGATTTACCCAGAGGGCATTTTTTTATTTTAAATTCTTAAACTTGATCAATAAAATTATATTTATTATACTTTATTATACTTTTAAACATGAAACCAAACCGCCAGTAGGTGGCGGCAAGTGACCGTCTTAATGAGTGAGTCATTGAGTTATTAATTCAAACGATTCATTCAAACGACTGATTCATTAAAGAATGAGGCAGCTGTTTATGAATGAGTCATTGACTCCTTGACTCAATCGATTCGTTCAAAACACTGAATCATTGGGTAATGAAACACGGATGAGTGTTGCTGTGAGATGCGCTGTGGTTCTGCTGAACTATTTTCACTGCTGAAACTGAACAAAAACAGGCAATATTGGGTCCAAAATATGAGTGGCTTAATTTGAACCGTTTATTGAACTGCTGTATGAAATCAATGTCACATTTTCAATCGTGATGGTATTCAGGAAAACAACTCTTGAGGTTGCTTAACAGTGTCATATGTTATTAATATAAAAACTTCACTTTTGAGTTTTTTGTGTGCTGCGAATAACGCAACCTTGTAACTGTCAGTACATTATACATTATTTATTATTATATCCACTCTCAATTGCCTCTTACACCAAGTGTATTTAATAATTCTCGCGTACTACTGATTCCCTAGTTATTTTATTGTTATTGACATTAATCAGGCGTCTCAGGTCGGCAAGTACCGTTCTCTTTCACTCGCCCCTTCACAAAATACACTTGTCCCAGACAGACGGATGTTGAATTGCCTCTATCAGAAACTGATATATCTCTCTTTCTGCGTATCTTTCAGCTCCATTAGAGCAACAATCCAGCAAACAGACATGATAATTATTATTCTGCACAGTTATTTCATTCCCAGCCTCTTCAGAGCTGAATCTGATGATACGTGTGTGAGGACAAAAGGCTAAAGCTAAGCTGAAGCCATGAAGAAGCCAGACAGAATCTCTTGAGTGAATTAATCCGTGACTGAGTGTTTTCTGAGCTCAGTAAACCAGTGTGCAGCAAATGTGTTACTGTAAAAAAATCATTTGATTGTTAAATGTTCATTTTCAAAAACTAATGATTTGATCTGTCCCTCTTCTGAACTGAAATGGTTGTAATATACGAATGCTGGAATAAATGGATGTTTTTAAAGACACTAAGCAGAAGTGAAGCACTTAAGTTTACTGTAAAGCAATTACACTTACACGCAAATACAAGTTTTTTTATGCAAAATATATATTTTACAAAATAATGTGGACTCTAAAATTGATTAAAGCTATACGTCTAACCAAGGTAATTTGAGGTCGATGTCACACAAACTGAGCCGTTAAAAGGTTTACATGCGACGTCCAGTTTCACAGCGATACCTTTCGAGTGTTTAAGCTTTCGAACGATAATTTACGATGATTACTACAATATGTGACCGGGAAAAAGCAGCAGTAAAGCGCTGTGAAGTTAGTTTACTACAAAGCGAAACTTTCTAAAACTGAACTAAAATTGACAACTAAAATACAAACAAAATGTGAAGAAACCCTAAACTGCACTGACCCTGGATCAGTGTGAAACGCAGAACAACTTGATGATCTGTCATAAACACACTCTCATAATGCTCTCGGACTTCGGCTTCATTAAGTTTGGACTGTGTGCTCGTTATGTAAGATTGCATAACATTTATGGCATTAGTCAGTAATGGCACGAGTCAGAGGCGTGTGACATCGCTCTCAGAGGCCGGATGCGTACCGGAGGATTGATCAAACATGAGGATCGTTCTCTCGCCCTCATGTCGACCACACCTTACTCTCCTCTCTCTCTGGTGGAGCACAGGAGATCTCCAGAAGATCACTGATCAACCGAACCGGTTTGGTCACCATTGACTTCCACTGTATACGAGTTATAGCACTGAGGCCTCTCTGATGTGCTGCTCCACACGAGGACGGATGATCACTCTCGGCCAACGATCCCTGTAACAGCTTTACGTGAAGAAGAGCTGAAGTGTGTCGTGTCAGTCTTCAGGCACTGTAACTAGTGTGTGACTATCTGTGTGTGAACACAACACAAGTCTATCCAACGTCTCCATTTAGTGGATTTTAGCCAAGTAAAGTGTGTGTGTGTGAGTGAGTGAGAGAGATTGTGTGTGAGTGAGTGTGTGTTTGTGAGTGAGTGAGTGAGTGAGTGAGTGAGTGAGTGAGTGAGTGAGTGAGTGAGTGAGTGAGTGAGTGAGTGAGTGAGTGACTGAGTGAGTGAGTGAGTGAGTGAGTGAGTGACTGAGTGAGTGAGTGACTGAGTGAGTGACTGAGTGAGTGACTGAGTGAGTGACTGAGTGAGAGAGATTGTGTGTGAGTGAGTGTGTGTTTGTGACTGAGTGAGTGACTGAGTGAGTGACTGAGTGAGAGAGATTGTGTGAGTGTGTGTGTGAGTGAGTGACTGAGTGACTGAGTGACTGACTGAGTGAGAGAGATTGTGTGTGAGTGAGTGAGTGAGTGAGTGAGTGAGTGAGTGAGTGACTGAGTGACTGAGTGAGAGAGATTGTGTGTGAGTGTGAGTTGGTCGGTGTGTATAAATGAGTGAGTGAGTGTTTAAGTCTGTGTGTGTGTGTGTGTGTGTGTGTGTGTGTGTGTGTGTGTGTGTGTGAGTGAGTAAGAGAGATTGTGTGTGTGTGTGTGTGTGTGTGTGTGTGTGTGTGTGTGTGTGTGTGTGTGAGTAAGAGAGATTGTGTGTGTGAGTGTGTGTGTGTGTGTGTGTGTGTGTGTGTGTGTGTGTGTGTGTGTGTGTGTGTGTGTGTGAGAGTGAGTAAGAGAGATTGTGTGTGTGTGTGAGTGAGTGAGTGAGTGTGTGTGTGTGTGTGTGTGTGTGTGTGTGTGTGTGTGTGTGTGTGTGTGTGTGTGTGTGTCCTGTAGCTGATCTTTGCTCCAGAAGACTCACAGGCTCTTTGTTGAAAATAGCAGTATTGTTAATGAATCGTAAAACCCAATTAGTTGCTATTTTGTGTCGTAGTCCAATTAGTAATGTAGTGGCTTATAGTCACTGTCAAATGTAATATGAGTAATTTAATTGTCAGAGCATTTGATGTCAGATTAAATTGTGATTTAATGAAGCGAGAGCAAACACACATACACACACACACACACACACACACACACACACACACACACACACACTGCTGTGTTTATTTGTGCAGAAATCTCTTGCCCTGGATTCTGGGTGTGTGAGCAGCAGCCAGATGCATGTTTAAAGGTCTCTTCTAGTTCACTAAGCACTCACACACACACACACACACACACACACACACACACACACACACACACACACACACACACACACACACACACACACAAGCACAAGCACACACACACACACACACAGACACACACACATAGCAATAAGCCTCTGTCCGTTCCAGAGCAATTATTCAAGCTGGCATGAGGATGGAGGCGGAGCTACAGTCGACCAATCTCCCACCAGCCCCCTCCACACACACACACACACACACACACTTGCATAATCTCTGCGGAGCGAGAGACAGTCACACGCTCTCTCCCTCTCTCTCAGCATGGCTGGGTGTCAGCG